>JAQMYJ010000019.1:3135183-3147015 GCA_030014305.1 Clarias laeviceps | reverse complement strand
CACAGACGCACGTGATCAAGCGAAAAAACAGTACTGATACACGTGATCGCGCAAAGAAACGGCTCAGATACACGTGATCAAGCGAAGAAATGGCTCAGATACACGTGATCAAGCGAAGAAACGGCGTTGATACACGTGGTCACACAAAGAAACGGCTCAGATACACGTGATCAAGCGAAGAAACGGCGCTGATACACGTGGTCACACAAAGAAACGGCTCAGATACACGTGATCAAGCGAAGAAACGGCGCTGATACACGTGATCATGCAAAGAATCGACAAAGATATGCATGATCACGCAAAGAAACGGCACATATATACATAATTACGCGATATATATTTTTATTTATTTATTTATTTTTAAAGGTCATTGACCTATGTGTTGTTGGCGGCACGGATCTGTCCTGCTTGGGTGTTAAGGGCTAAAGTTGTGATCCTGCTGTATAAATGGGTGAAATTACACCCGAGACGATGCGGACACGAAGAGGAAGTATTTTTTTCCGCCGCAGGGCCTAAGTAGAGTATAAAGAGAAGAGGTGATGAAGCGAACGCTTGGCAATACTGTGCTGCACTTCTAGCCTCCTGTTACATTGATTGCACTTTAGATGTTCAAGCTTTGCACCCTAAAAAAATGACTAGATTGGATGGGTGCTCTCGAAATGAAAGAATGCTCTCTAAACGAAAGCAGATGCCTGAAATTATGAAACGTCTCCCCTCAGATGGAGGCGGAGGTGATGGAGCACTTCCTGACCCCGTTCGCGATCACTCACTCTGGCTTTCACGAGCTCGCTAGTCTCACACTGAGAACCCTGCACTCTCTGGCGCGCTATCTCTCTCTCTCTCTTCTCGTCTTTCCACGAATGACTAGTTTTATCCTCCTCCCTTTTCCCTCAAGCAGCTCATTTGATCGATCTGCTTGTTCTTCCGTCGCGTGATTGATAGCGCGGCAGCCGGAACCCGAGGCCTTCGGCACTTCGTCGGGAGTGAGTGAGTAGCGTCGCTGCCATTGATCTTTTTATAAATGAAACGTTCTGTTTTTTTGTTTTGTTTTTTTTATCCTGACGCATTTTATTGTTAAATGCAGTTCATTAGTGGAGGAGGAGGAGGCGGGCGGGGGACGGGGGGGGGGGGTATTTATCACAACTGCTTTCAATCAGCTTTACACTGCTAGCCCTGGCACTCGGAGAGGAATGACAGACATGACCGCCAGGCCTGTGATTGCACACTACACTCAAAGTACACGCCTCGTATTATAACTGCTCTCCTTGACACACAAGTGCAGGCGAAAAAAAAAAAAAACTCGTACCGTTCTTGAAGACTAATCTGATTGTTGGGTAAAAGGATGAAAAAACTAAAAGCGTCCAGCTTTTTTTAATATCGCGTATAGGCAGTGTTGTACTTGCATCATAAAAACCCCACTTCGTTATTAGCAGCAAATTTAAAGCATGCTCATAGAGCCATGCACATATGCACACACTAACACACTAACACACACACACACACACGCATAGACGCAGCCCAATTAAAACTTGTCATTTGACGAATGTCAAGCATATTCATTTTTTTTCCCCTTGTCTTCACCAGATGTTGCGGTGCACCTGCAGGCTACAGTGCTCTCCTTGTTCTGTGGAGAGAGAGAGAGAGAGAGAGAGAGAGAGAGAGGCTTGCTGCGCTTCATACTCCTCTCGAGTGCACACAACGCCCTGCTAATGCAGCGAGCACTACAGGGGAGGGAGCAGCTGACACCCCGACTCTCGGGCACATCAAGGACGCAACCACACCTCTGCCATTGTGTTGGAGTGATGAAGAGAGCAATCGCTCGTACAATGAGTGGGAAAAAAACCAAACAGTGTTTATTCTGTGTACTGACCAGCTCGTTATACGTGTCACTGATGAGCCAAGCAGATTTTTTCAAATAAATCCAACATTACATACTGTATATTTAACTCCAAAGTATTAAACATCGGCCATAACAGAGTTGCATTAACATCTGTTTCCCGATTATACAAGCTTCTTTATTACACAAATTCTTTATTCTGATTGGTCCATTCATTTACTAGAACAGCATAGAATAAAAAAAAAAACATGATTGTTTCTATTGTATAATGTACACAAATCATCCAAATGGGGGCTCAGCGGTAGATCAATGGTTAATGCATTGGACTACTGATCTGAAGTTCAAACCCCAACACCACCAAGTTGCCACTGTTGGGCCTTTAAGCCTTTTACTTCTTGATTTCTCAGATGTAAAAAATGCGATAAGATGTAAGTCACTCTGGATAAGGGTGCCTGTCAAATGCAAATAATCTTCCACTGGTTTGTTTGTATGATTGTCTTTTCGTATGATTACACTGCTCGCCTGGTCCCACCATCTCTCAGGGATCAAGGAAGACATTCATCCAGACTCTTTTCTGTTCTGGCACCTACTGTAGGTGGTGGAATGAACTTCCTCTAGATGTCCGTACAGCTGAGTCTTTGACTATCTTTAAACGACGACTCAAGACGTATTTGTTTCTTAAGTCCTTGGACTAATCCCCCCACCCTCTATTAAAACAATGAATAAAGAAATCCCCTTCCCAACTGTGATTGACTGATGGTACTGTACTTAGTTAGTAACCTACAGTAGGAACCCAGTGTAAAGCATCTATCCAATGACGGAAACTACAAAGCATTCTGGATAAGATCGTCTGCCAAATGCTTCAGTGTAAATGTTTGCTCGCTTGCTTAATGAAATGTGTGATGTTGTCTTTTGCGAAAAGCACATTATCAATTATCATTTATGGAAGGAGTCTCCAGTGTCAGCAGGTTTCCACCATTCGGAAAGCTCAGAAAACAGAAAACAATTTTGCGTTTTGTATTTCTTGACCTCAATGGAAAAAAAAAAAGGAAACGGGTTTATAAATGCTTTAACGTAAAGATAACTTGTTTCGTAGATGTTCCACAACATTACCACAAATGTGACCACAAATGTACAGTATAAAAAGTACATACTGTACTTAGTTCTTTAATTAAATTCCTGTGCTATACAGTAATGCATTGCTGTGATATAGAAAGAACAAAACACTTCATTATTGGAAAATAATCATCTTCAACTTAGACTTATTGTTGATAAATTTTTTTGTTATGTCCAAAGTGTTTTATTTCTTACTTCCCACTCCATAAGCACATTTATTTAAATATACAGTATATTTCACATATCTGTACATATCTTACTCAGGTAGTTTTATTAGTGGACACTTTTTTTTTACTGTTACTTCATTCCATCCTACAACAAATCTCTGTACTTTCTACTTCACTACATTCCTTCATGGCTTTGCATTACATACAGTAAATACAGTGTTGTGTAGTATTTTAGTTTTAAGCTGTAATATTACCAACTGCTGGCTATTATGCATAACTGCATGATTTGCCTTCCCTAATCATGTAGCAGGTGTTTTGAAATCAGGATTTGGAGACAGGTGCAGAGAGTGATGAAACAATACGTTCATAAGTGGGAAGCAGAGAGAGACAGAGAGAGCGAGAGACTATTGAGTTTAAGACTTGCTCTAAACTATTACAAAACTCCGTACTTTGAATACTTATATACATTTAAAAGTATGTACTTTTGCTCAGGTAGAATTGTAAATGGGAAACTTCTACTCTTACTTGAGTAATATTTGAGCTAGTACAGGATATGTGTACTTCACCCGCCCCTTGCTCCTTGCATACTACATCATCGTCATCCTAATTATAATCAACTAGTCTAGTGTAATATATTTTGTATAGTCAGGACTGTCTTTTTGGGACTAAGATAATCAAATTCTATCCTGCACTTAACTCCAAGAAAGGAGTGTGTGTGTTTATTCCCACTCCTAAACATGGCGTCCTTTTAAAGTCAGAAAAGCAAGAAAGCGTTCATTCAGAGCTCATCCATATTCATCCGCTGGAATCGGGGAGCGCGGCATATGGCGGTTTCTCCCATTCGAGAAAGACAAATTCAAAATTGGATTTAACAACCGATTCCCTCTTGACCTCGCCGGCTAATGCAATTGCCATGCCGGAGGTGTGTGCCACACAGGCGGCCTGGGTTCGATACAATCGCTCCTGGGTGCTGGAGCCTCTGAGTCAGGGCCTGCCTCTTGGTGAGCGCTGTTTCCCAAAAGCCTTCCAACATCAAAATGATTGTTATATTGTAGAGCGAGATTTCTGAGACTCTTGATGGTGATTGTTGTGCTGTGGAGCTTTCCAGACACTTAAGCAGGATCTGGAGGCATACACAACTTTATAATGACAAACAAGAAGTTTAGGCTGTATTAGAAAGTTGAATTCTGAATTCTGATTAGCTCTGACAATAGTGCGTGCTGCAAGTCACAGTTTCATATCAGTGTATCCAGTATTATCATTTTGACTGTATAGTAATGAATATAAGTACACAGAGATTTGTATAATGTCAATGGATGAATAAGGTGCCGTTACTGAACAAAGAAACTGTCTAGTGCTGTTTGTTTAATTGAGCATTTTTGGAAGGAGTCTCCAGTTTCGGCACTTTGTAAAAGGATGCTTTATGACACAGAAAAGACTGAAAAGTTTTATGCCGCTATTGCAAAGTTTTAATTTTATTTTTTTTTATTCCTTAAGACAAAAACTTTTCCATTATTTCACCATGTTAAATCATCCAAAGATTTGAAAATCTTAAAATATCCATAATGTTCGGTTTAAAGTGGAGATGATTGCTCTGTGCTTTTGTGTTTGAGTATTTGACTCTAATTTTAATGCGTGTTTCATTTGTTTTTGATGAATGTCTGGCCTCATTTAGCCCAAATCAAGGCAGACTTTTCTTTTTTTTTTTTAAGTTTCAATCCATTTAATGCATTTTAATTTACAATAACTGTGAGCACAGATGCATGGTCTCTTTAACAAAAGGAAAAATTGTAGGTTAAGTAGAGATTACACCGTGCTTTGTTTGCCTTGTTCCTCACTGCTGAAGTACAATAGGTCACTAGATAGTCAACAAGTGTAGCCACTACTTTCTTTAAAAAAAAAAAAAAGAAATCACAATACCAGGATCTTATTAACATGAGTATAATGATAAGAAGTGTTGCTCATTTAAAGCTTAAAAAAATATCTAGCAAATGATCATTTTTATTTTTTAAGAAATAATGGTTGATGATACAACAATTATCTGTCAATAGAACAAGACTTGGAATTAGCACATCATATCATTACATTAGTCCATCATATCATACTGATCACACACAGTTGCAGTCAGACGTTTAATAATTGTGGCAATATTGGGCTTCCAATGATTTCAATAATTGAACTGGTCTTTTTCCTGAATCTGCTGTCATTGTCGCCAATGCCACTGTCTACAGTCGAGCCAGGTTTACATCACCATGAATTGAAAGTCTGGCATTCAAGAACGAATCCCCTGCTCCAAAATCAAGTTTGTAGCTGACCACATGCAAAAAAAGAAAAAGCCTTCTGCTGGCAGGTTTTGACCACCAGAGGTATTTTTCTGGAGAAGTAACACAAGAACAAGCACAGGAAGCAGCTGTAAAGCATGGTGGTGGTAGCATCAGACTTGTGATTTGTGATTCTTCATCATAACCTCAAATCATCAGCTAGACGATTGAAACATGGACAAAATCAAGTGTTCCAATAAGACAGTGACTCTAAACGTACAGGAATCGATAACGCAGGCTAACTTTACGTTTGTGGAGCCTTGGTCCTAGCATATATTAGGGGACCATGATGAAAAAGTTGGGTTTGTGCCAATGGATCAATAAAAGTAGTCAAATATCCCCCCAAAAAAGTCTGCCTTAAGCTTGTTGGCTACCAAAAGCATCTTCTAAAGGGATATACAAGTTAGATTTAGGTGTGCTGTGTGCATATTTTTTAACCCGTGTAGATTTCAGAAAAAAAAAAAAAAACTCCAATCGATTAAAAAAACTTAGCCACCAAGTTTCTGGGGTTGGACAATTATTTTGCCCCAGAATAAGACAAGTTTAAAAAATTCATTGCAAGCCCAATGACATTTATGTCCATGATGAGTGTATGAACAACCTGGAAACAAGTTCAAACGAGTAGAGAAATGTGAAATGTTATCTACTCAAAGTGAAGACTTTTCTCTGAAGTGATGTAAAATAGAAATAGATTGCAGAAGGTCGGAGGATCAGCATCACTAAAGTGTTGAATGTGTCAGTAAAAGGAAGGAAGACTTTATGTATTAACGGGTTAATGTACAGTTTTTCTCCCACACTTTTGCTGAGCAGGTTAGTGTGTGTGCGTGTGTGTGTGTGTGTGTGTGTGTGTGTGCTAGCGCTGATTAAGAGCTGTGTGTCTCCCAGTTGGTTCGGGCCGAACACCGGGGACTCTGGTATCACTGCTGACAGATCACTCTGTTAATTGCTAATTGTGTCCCTCATTAGGTGCGGAGGGTGACAGGTGTTGTTAGTGTGTTGCGAGGGATTTTTTTCTCTCTCTCTCTCTCTCTCTCCCTCTCTCAGTCTCTGAGACTCTCACTCTCTCGTGATTTGCACTTGCTCCCCTGAGTCACTTCCCCGATCGAAAACGCTAATGGCTCCCAGGAGATATCCCATCAGCCCCATGGCGCAGCGCGACAAGAGTTCGACTTTTGATACTGTGTCGCAGTCGAGTCCCTGGTGAACAGGATCTGCTTTCTCCAGCTTCTGTTTGTTGTTGTTGTTTTTTAAGGTGGAACGATCCGGAATGCTGATTCAGCGCGTCGAATGGATTCATCGGAGTTGATGTCATATGGAAAAAATGTCTTTTTTTTTTTTTTTTTTTTCATCATCCTTTTGTGTGAATCTAAATGAAATCTTTTAATGTTTGCACTCAGGCAAATTGTTTATAGGAAAATATAAGAGGTTAATCAGCTCTCAATTTTTTTCCCACTGTAATTTAAATAAATAGTTATTCAGATTTGTCTTTTTCACTAGAATGTAGCCATTCTCATTCACATGCATCATGTTGTTTTTTCTTTGCAAAGATTTTTCTTTCCTCTGAAATATTCCGGTATCGTATAACATTTCTAAATTTCGATCAGAATTTATATTTTATTCATGTGCATTAATTACTTTTGACCTTAATGTTAACAATTAAACATATTAGAATTTTCCTTTTTTTATATATAAGTTTAATATTTCATCATTTAAATTTTTTTTTATAAAAACCTACATAATAATAATAATAATACCTGGATAAAGAATCTGAATATTTTCTTACAGTATTTCTGCATAAAAGAGTTGATGTTAGAAATGATGCAGAGCATCATGGGTAAAGGTGATCAGGTGACTCTTTTCTCTAAAAAGAATTGCTAAAAATGGTTTAAAAAATACCCAGGACTTTAATATATTAAAAGTCTATCTTCCAATGACTCCACCATCATTTAATTATTCCATCCATCTCTCTATCTAGAAACCTCTGTAGTCCAACTAGGGACCGTGGAGGCCAACAGTGACCAATGTATTTATTCCCAATTTACTACCATGGAAGGACCTTCGGTCAACATTCACACACTGCGGGAGAATTGGGAACACCATGTCTTTGGACTGTGGGAGGAAACTGAAGTACCTGGAGGAAACCCACCAAGCACAGGGAGAAACTCCACAGAATCGAACCTGGACCCTGGAGGTGTCAAGCGACAGTGGTAACCACTAAGCTGCCGTGCTTCCTATTTAATCACTAGGGTATCAAAAATACAAATATGTTAACTGGAAGATGAAGGAATATGAATATGATAGTTATATATATATATATATATATTTAAAAAATGTTTTTAAAAAGGGGCTCAAGAAAAAGTGCAGTCATGTTTTATAATGATAATCAGTCTTGTTCAAGTTATAAGAGATTCTTTTCTTTTCTTTTTATTTTGCCACAAAATCTTATTAATTCTAGTTGAATTAATGGTTTTGGTTTGAACTCAATAATTACTGCCTTATTAACATTAAGAGGAATAAAGCGAGGGTACAGTATTATCAGTGTCAGTGGTATAAGAGAAATTAAACACTTTATGTTTTATCATTGTGAGGTGATAACTGCCACTCATCACGTGCTTCATCACATAATCCTTAATTACATAATTTCTTAAAAGAGTTAGAAATGTTAGAAATAATGCAGGGCATCATGGGTAAAGGTCATCAGGCTTCTCTTTTCTCTAAAAAAAAAAAAAAGATGCTGACAAAAATATACAAAAACAGAAATAATCAAATATGTTTAATAAAAAAAAAAAAAAAAATGTGGCTTTAGTTGAATTAATGTTATCAAAGAACTCAATATAAATGTGTTCATCCTATAAACGAGAGGTCAAGTCAGAATAATTCCACAGCCATGTATAGAAGGTTCAGGAGTCTGAGAGAGCGCTTTGGGTGGAAAGGGGCATTCTGTCTCTAGAGTATGACCTGTCAATCATGGTAACACTCGCCGATCACAGGCAGCTATGAGATCATGCATGAATGAAACAGCAGAAAGAAGAGTGGAAAATATTTGAGAAGGAAATTTGTGATGGGTTACTAGGCATGAATTTTCCTAGAGGTAAATTTTTTTAATACGTAAATATTACTGTATTATTTTCACCGATGCTTTAAAAGGAAATGTATTACTACAGGAGCTGATTTGAAGTTGATTAGTGCTGTTAAGAGCTCGGCGCTACCACCGGGTCCCTTCCCGTGGAGGTTGTGCATTAATAGAAATAATAAGAGAGGTGATGATTGTTTGCATTATTAATAATTATTGCTGTGTGTCGGGCGTGCCGCGTCCCCGTGTTGCCTCTCTGAATGCTCCTCTCTGGTGTGCAGTGTTGTCACAGGCTACTAATTACAGCCATCAACTACAGATGCCTTTCTGCCCTGCAGCACTGCTCTCTGATCTCTCTCTCTCTCTCTCTCTCTCTCTCTCTGTGGATATTAGCTCATCCTGACTCCCAGTATTAGCACAGGTATTAGTTTTCCACCCCAGCTGCTGTCTGGAGGTTCGGTATGGTGTACAGGGGCCTCGGGGTTTGTGCACAACCAATAGGAGGAAGTGTGTGTGTGTGTGTGTCTATGTGTGTGTGTGTGTGAGAGAGAAAGAGTGTGCAAGGGCTCTAATAATAACACCTCTTGACACAGGCTCACTAATGAACCAGTCTCTCCACAGAGGGTGTGAATCTCAGCAGCGTATCTTCTCGTGGGAATATAAAAGTGTACATAGACTAACCCAGTGAGAGTTTTGTAATGCTGAGAATAAAAGACAATTAAACAACTCGGACACGCCCATCTATGTACGAGCCAAAAGACAAAACGTTAAACAGACTAGGAATATTAATAATAAATGTATATTAATATACATACTGTATATATACTGTAGCAATCAATGTATTGTCACTAGTTTACATACAGTAAGAGTAAACATAATACAAAAGACCTGCGACTAGCATAATGTTAACACGTGCACGTGCAAAGTCTCAGAAAAGACCTCTCTTAAGTTTCTTCAGGAAGAGTTCTTAAATTTGTTTAACAGAATTTAAGTTGAGTCATGACTCCTAAAAAATAATAATAGCAGAACTCCCGATTGATTTAAGGCATATTAAGTAAACCTTAAGTTGATTATTTTATATACTGTAACAATAGTGTTTTATTCCTCTTCTCCCACAGCACCATATTTACTGTAAATTTCTAGCATTGTTTTGTTTTTTTTCAAATCTGGAACCGCATCTCCTAAACTTGATTATACAGTCAATTCTAGCTGAGTCATCTGATTGGATGAGACGCACTCTGCGAGTGACGATATAGAGCTTAACAGCACTGTGATGTTTATACAGTGAGTGATGGAGTGATACATATACAGTATGTATCACTCCACATCACAGGTGGTCTAACAATCGTTATTTACACTAACTGTGGGTCACAGCATGGGTGAAAGATGGTCAGGACGGTAGTGATGGGAAGTTTGAATCATTTTAGTGACTTTGTTCTTTGAATCTCGTTCATCAAAATGAACGAATCTTTTTTGAGTCATTTACTTCATTTCGTTCTTTTGATCTGAAATGAAATAAAATGTTACATTTTTAATAAACAGACCGCCAATACGTCTACATACACAAATTCTGGCTATAGTTCCAGTAATGAAAATATTACAATGCAGCTAAGGACATATTATAATAAACAGAATGAGCAGCTCACCTCTCATATCTTCTGGTCCGAGTCGTTTGGTCTTTTGAATCTATTGCACTGCATAGCGTCTATGGGAGTCACGTGACAAAAGGACGAACAATTCGAACCAAAAGACTTAAAGGTAACTATTCATTTCTGTTACTTTATCTGATAAAAAAAATAATAAAAAAAAAAAAGGAGCAATTTCCCTCTGGGATTAATAAAGTTCTTTGAATCTTGAATCCTGAATCTTTATTTCGTCTTCAACAACACTTTTTCGTTTTGGTAAATACTTCTAAATTCTTCTGAATTCTAAACCCTAATCAATGGCAATACTTAGTGTGTGGAACAAGGGATTGCACATCGTACATACAGTAGCGAACATGGGTTCCATTTAACGCTCTTTGGGATTCAACTACCAAACCCCAAGAAGTTTGCTGATATTATGAAACAGAATACGTGGAAATATGAAGTAAATCTCATATGGTTCTCAGGACTGTCCATCACCTCCATGGTTTATTCTCCTCACTACTGTACATACAGTAGTACCAGAAAGATTTTAAAACTACTTTCACCGTGGTTAATTACACTGTTGGTCGCCAGCTCTGACAGTCGCGGTTAGTTAGTTCTGCCAGTTGTAAAAAGATGTGCTGGTGGAGCAAAATAACTGGTTAAATAAACAAAAAATCATAATCTTTTGATTAAAAAAAAGTGTTTCTTGGAACCGTTGTATAAAAGCAATATCACACTTGAGGTCGTGCTGTTATGCTGAATATCAGCACGGCTGTGTTGCCTTTTGCACTTGGGCTGGCAACCGCATCACATATTCAGTACAACAGCACACCCTCTGGTACAATATTGCTTGATTAAGCATGTGGCATATGTGTACTGTATGTGTGTGTGTGTGTCTGTGTCAAGTGTCAAGACACATCACAATATTCGAGTGCTATCTTTGTTGTTGTATGTGTGTTCCCGTCCATCCAAGGAGTACACAGTGTGTGTAAATGAACGAGTGTCACTCTCATCTACTGGACTAATTATCCGTCATAATCGGAAGGGCAATTAGGCGTATTAATCCTCAGATCGTACACAGAGGTGTTTTGAAGATGGAATGACACATTAGCTGATGGTGGGAGACGGCAGTGGGCCTCTTGCGTGCTTCTCATCTGTCCAACCTAATGCGTTGTTCTGACGTTTATTACACTGATCTTAATTGGCATTTTGATGCAGCGCTATCTAGGTTTCTGGCCAACACGTGGGTTACTCAGCGCTTTCAGCGCAACCTTATCAAATGTGACTTTTGGAATAACCTGGAAGGCTCACCTGAGTGACCACGTACAGTACATGTGTTGGCAGTCATGTACGGTACAAATGTTCCAGTCCTGCAGATGGTGCTGTTAACATTGCATGACAATTTCTGTGACTGTAGGAAAGTCATCCATGTTGGAATACAGTATATCATCTTGAGCATGCCTCATTTGGTGTGATTAATTACAAACTTCAAATGTAGTCTACTGTAAGCAAATATAGGTGACAGGTAACAATTTATAAATCCATAAAAATCCTTCCTGTAAATGAGGCAGTGGTGGCTCAATTGGGTAAGGATGTAGTTTACGGATCAGAAGGTTCAATTCAATTCAATTCAATTTTATTTGTATAGCGCTTTTAACAATTGGCATTGTCCCAAAGCAGCTTTACACAA
>JAQMYJ010000019.1:3119304-3135083 GCA_030014305.1 Clarias laeviceps | reverse complement strand
GCATGGAGTTTGCATGTTCTCCCCATGCTTGGTGGGTTTCCTCCGGGTACTCCGGTTTCCTCCTACAGTCCAAAGATCTACAGATTAGGCTAATTGGCGTTCCCAAATTGCCCGTAGTGTGTAAATGAGTGTGTGCGTGAGTGTGTGTGCCCTGCGATGGATTGACACCCTGTCCAGGTTGTACCCCACCTTGTGCCCTAAGCCTCCTGGGATAGGCTCCAGGCCCCCCGCAACCCTGAATACAGGACAAAGCAGTATATACGATGAGTGAGTGAGAAAGGCCTCTGCTCCAAGGGCACTGTATCCTGGTTTACCCTGTGCGCTGACCCCAGCCTCCTAACTGGGATTAATAAAGTACTCTAAGTAATTAAACCTTAAAGAGAACCTTTTGTGCAAAGGAGGTCATGTTTAGAGATTCACATGGGTCTTCATTGAGCATGTACTCTCAAAATTCTGCTTTTTGTCCTTTTTCAAACAAAGCCAATTACATTTTCTCCCTATTGTGACATCATATACAAAGAGTTCCCCACAGTGTGTGTCTGTTAAGGCGTTCCTATTTTTTATACCTCTCATACCTCTCTTTGTTTTATTTCTCCTCCAAATGCACCATTTAAACAGATCATGTAGGCATTGTGGTACACCTGCTGGGCAAGGTCACTGCCGTACAGCTCACAGGTGCATCCTGGGTTACTGTCTGTGTCGAGTTCCATAGGTTCCCTGTATGTTTCCTCAAGGTTCTCTAGTCAGTAAGTTTGGCAAGATTGCCTCTAGGTTTGAATTATGTGGGTGTGCAGAGTCTCGTCCAGGGAGTGTTCTCACCTCACACCCAAGGATCCACCAACTAGAATAAAGTAGGTTCTGAAGATGAATGTCTGAATGAATGAATGAATAAATAGGTACATCCTACTTTGTCTACAATTCTTCTATGAAACTTAATAAGAATAAATTGAAATGCAACGAGCAGGCCAATACACTTGTGCCATCACCACCCGAACGCACCACGCACCCTGTGTGCCTTTTAAGCATGTTAAGATCTCCAAACTGAATGAAAAAGTCACTGAATATGGCATAGTAAGTTCTCAGCTGGACGTGTCTTTTCTGGTCACACTCAGGGCCCAGATTCCCAGGCGTCCTAATGGCAACAGATTTCAACCTGTGTGCCATTTTTCATGGGTTTTAAGCATGTTAAGGTCTCCAAAAAGGTCCGGATGATTGAAAGAAAAATAACAAAAAAACAAGAGAGTCTTTGTACATTATTACATTAGCACTATTAAAACGGCATTATCAGAGTGATGGCGATGATGTCATAGTCCTTGGGCCCCAATTAGAAAACAATATACAGAATTCTGTATTTCCAACATGGCCA
This sequence comes from Clarias laeviceps, assembly GCA_030014305.1. Classification (NCBI taxonomy): domain Eukaryota; kingdom Metazoa; phylum Chordata; class Actinopteri; order Siluriformes; family Clariidae; genus Clarias; species Clarias laeviceps. Next base: position 3,133,717 of record JAQMYJ010000019.1, on the reverse strand, counting down.
TCACATTAATGCTACAGAGTTCAGCTACACTGATGGCATGGTGGCGTAATGGAGATTGCATCTTCTCCCCGTGCTTGGTGGGTTTCCTCCGGGTACTCCGGTTTCCTCTCACAGTCCAAAGACATGCAGATTAGATTACTAATTGTCATTCCCAAATTGCCCATAGCATGTGAATGTGTATGTGAGTGTGCCCTGCGATAGATTGGCATCCCGTCCAGGGTGTACCCCTCCTCGTTGGCCTGGGATAGTCTCCTGAGATAATCTACTGGAATAGCTTCAGGCTCCCTGCGACGCTGTAAAGTTTTGCTGTGTCCTAAAACACATTAAGGATCTTTTAATCTGAATATTACTGGAACGATTTTGGGTAAATCCGGACCATATCGTAGCTTCTTGGCTGATCAACTCCGTTGTGGTTGAAGATTTTCCCCCAGGGATAAAATGATGGAAGGAACAAGCCGCCTGAACAAGCACTGTGTCGTTAGTATACGCCGTATTAATGGCGTCACCAGAAAATTAGGAGCAGGAGCTAGCTTGTTCTTTGACAGCGACGTGATTTGCCCAAACTCATCCTTTCTGTTTCGTCAGCATGCTCGGCTTTCGTTATGTCAGTCATAATAAACATTAACTCTCCTTCTCGTTGCGAGGCCGCATGTGTGTACATCTCTCTCTCTCTCTCTCTCTCTATGACGTGCGTTGCTTCTCTCCTGGCAAACTCTATTTAGACAACCTGGTAAACATGCCCGTCTTCATTCATTATTCTCTCCCTCATCATGATCAAGCCTCTCAATTTAATGAGGCAAATAGATATTTCTGCAGTGATTGTCTGTCTCCCTCCAAGTATTAAGAATATTAAATGGACACATCTGTTTTTAATTAGGAGCTAAAGTCACCCCGGCGCTGCCTTCCATTTTAATGGACTTTGTGAGCAGGTTTATTTATTTATTTATTTTTATTTTTTTTATTTATTTACTCTATCAGGGATGTTCTATGGCTCGAGGTGAATAAAAAATAAAAAAAAAACTAGTGCATGAAATCTCACCGGCGGAATCGCACCTAACGGATAGACGCTCCATTTCCCAACATCGCTCATGTCTTGATAAGGTCAAAGGTTACCTTAAGGATGGGAACAGGTTTCAAATGTAACAAAAAGTCAAATAAAATATATATACAAACGTCTGGTCGTTGCAACAAAGGTAATTAAAATGTTGAGGAAGCAAAAACACGGGCAGGCCTGGCAGCTTGGGGAGTCACAGAAAGGTTACTCAGTGAAGCGTGCTTTTGCAAACGTGGCATGTGTAGAGGAGACGAGGATGTGTGGATCAGGATGGAGGGATGCAGAGAGAAGGATAGAAGGAATATATATACAGAAGGAAAGACAGACAGATATAACAAGAAGGAGAAAGAAGTTACAGTTAACTCCAAAATTATTGGCACCCTTCAACAGTCAATCAATAAATAAATAAACAAATACGAATTTCCTGTTTTTTTTATATAATAATTGTTGCATTTCCATTCTTAAGTTACAAAATTATTGGCACCCTAGAAAAAAAATTCTGTAGTTACAAAAAAATTTAAGTTACAAAATTATTGGCACCCCAGAAAAAAAGTCTGTAGTTACAAAAAAATTTGTTAAGTTACAAAATTATTGGCACCCTAGAAAAAAATTCTGTATCTCCCTTGACCATCACTCACTAGGATATCCAATTCCACGTGCAATCCCAACTTTTAAAATAGTATTTATAATAACCTCCTTTCCATCTGGGAAAGCTTTCCACTAGATTTCAAACCGGATGGTGATCTGTTTCTATGAGACAAAACCGGACCTATAGAAAAAAAATGACTGTAGGGTGATAACTCAACACTCAGTTTCCAATGGGAGCCAATATTTCTGGAGCCGAGGCTTTCGCAATGTTTTCTTTGAGCTGTTCTGTTTTTAATCTACTTTAACGTGTCCCCACATAGGGTCAAACTCAAGAACCCTTTAGTGGATTTTTTTTACACACATTTTTATATGTATGTGTGTGTGTGTGTGTGTGTTGAAAAGACGAGTGTGGATAATGATAGAGGGCTGGTGAGAGAGGAATAGAGTTAGTGAATGAGACACAGAAAGCGACTGAGTGTTCTGGGAAAACAGACAGGTGTCAGACTTGTCTCTCTGTGGACCACAGAGATAATTAGACACAAACACTCAGGAGGGGCGCTGTGGATACATACACACACGCGCTCACACACTTTCCCTGAGCTCCACCTGCCATCTAGTGGAGCAGAAATGATCATCAAATGTATGATTATCTTCTGCTGCCTGATTGATTTTTATTTAAATTAACAATTATTCGCTGGCTTGCTCTACACAGAGTCATGTCTGTGCCGTTTTTCCATATACAATCACCCGACACTTTATTAGGTTCTTCCTGGGAAGGTCATCATGAGAGCCAGTTTCAGAACCGCCTTAATTCTTCCTGCCATAGATACTAAAAGGTGCTGGAAACATTCTTTAGAGATTTTTTTAATCCATATTGACATGGTAGCATCACACAGTCGGTTCAGATTTCTTGGCTGCACATCCTCCCGTTCCGTTTTGAGATGATTTTAGCTTTGTGACATAATGTGTTATCCTGTGGTCATAAAGGGATGGAGATGGTCAGCAGCAGTACTCAAGTAGGCTCTGGCATTTAAACCATGCTCAATTGGGACTAAGGGGCTCAAAGTTTGCTATAAAAATGTCCTCGACATCATTACACCACCAGCAGCAGCTTGAAACATTTACACAAGGCAGGATGGAGCCATGTTTTCATCTTGTTTACGCCAAATGCTGACCCTCACAACTGAATGTCACAGCAGAAATCAAAACTCAACAGACCAGGCAACATTTTTCCAATCTTCTGTTGTCCAGTTTTGGTAAACCCATGCCTCAGTTTCCTGTTCTTCTCCCGGTGTGTTCTTCTTCTCCTGTGGAACATCTGCTTTAAAACTGTGCACTCAGTTGTGTAACGAGATGTTATTTGAGTTATTGTTGACTTTCAACAAAAACAATCAACTCAAACCTCCTCTGATCTCTGACATCAGCAAGCCATTTTCACCCAGAGAACTGACTCTCACTGGATATTTTCCCTTTTTCGCACCAAGCACCATGCCACGTTCAAAGTCACTTAAATCAACTTTTCCAACAATTCTGATGCTCGGTTTCAACTTGTCTTGACCAAGCCTAAATGCATTGAGTTGCTGCCATGTGATTGGCTGATTACATTTACATTACAGCATACAGACATGCAGATTAGGCTAACTGGTGTTCCCAAATTGCCACTCTGCCTATCCCGGGGTACTTAGGGCACAGATCCAGGGCACAGACCCAGACGTACACAGGATAAAGCGGTATAGACGATGGGACAACGACATTAAGGAAAAAAATTTGAGGCTACAAGTCGACTTGCGTAGTTCACACTAACACCACCAGAGTGCGTTGTAAGACCAGTTCCAAAACAAACACATCACCACAGCATTACATGATCAAATGTGTATCATTTTAAAAAGAGATTGTTTTCTGTAATATTTTTATATGCATAATAGAGAAATCCATTTTTCACTGAATCATTTTATTGTTTTCATCCCCTGAAACTGCACTTCAGAGACCACAGTCGTGGTTGTATTTGATGCAGACGCTTGTGGGCGAAATGTTTTCCAGTACGTCTTTAATCTTCATCCCTCTGGCAGGCCTGGAGAATATCCAAAGGAACATCTTTATTATAACACCATTATTTACAGATGAAAGCTTTAGATGGAGCTAGATTGAAAATCATTAAATAAATATAATTTACAATAGTGTGGCAGCAGAATATAGAAACGGCTAGACTGGTGTGTCTAATATATTCTGCAGAGGAAAAAAACAAACATTTGGCTTCCTACAGTTGGGCTAATTAGAAAAAAAAAAAATATATATATATATATATACAGTATATACAGTACCAGTCAAAGGTTTGGACACAAGTTTCGATTTATTTTCGACATTCTAGAACAAAACTGGATTTATTTCAAAACTATGAAATAACACACATGGCATTAGGTAATTAAGTAACAACAACCACAACAACAGTCAGGTTTTATTTTAAGACATGAAGTTATGGAACGGTTCTTGCGAAACCCATTAAGCTCCATGACGAAACCGGCTCTCATGACGACCTTCCCAGGAAAGCAAGACCAGAACTTAGAGTCACCAGCCTCAGAAATCACCAATTAACAAACAGCATCTCAGATTAGAGCCGTTATGAAGGTTTTACAGAGCATTAGTACCGGATACATCTCAATATCAACTGTTCAAAGGAGATTATTGTGTATTTTGGATGCCTTCAGTATTGTTTTACAATGCAGACAAAAATAAATATCAGGAAAGACCTGATGGAGTTGGAAGGGGTGTCATGGAATCAGCATTTCAACAACACGGGAACTGAAAATGTGTTTGTACTGTATATCCTTCAATCCTTTTCCAAGCAGTGGTTTTGTCAAGACAGACATTTGTCATGTCCAAGACCAGGACCAGACCAGACTGAATCAAAAGGGGGTCGATTGAAGTCAAGATTAAGCTTTTACTTCAAGATCTGAGTTCGATTACCACCTCGGGGTCAGTGTGCATGGAGTTTGCATGTTCCCCCTATGCTTGTTGGGTTTCCTCCGGGTACTCCGGTTTCCTTCCACAGTCCAAAGATATGCAGATTAGGCTCACTGGCGTTCCCAAATTGCCCATTAGTCTAACCTGCATGTTTTTGGGACTTCTACAATAACTCTAACCACATGCCAGAACATTATTTCCATTTCTGGTTAGAATCAGCTAACACTCTAACCTAGCTTGATGTCAATGATCTCACTAATATTGGTTATAACTCCATATTATTGGTTAAAGTTCTTTGGCTTTGTTACCGCTTCGGAGGCAGAAAATGAAGAACATTCGTCTGTGACATTGCCACCATTCATTGCATCACTGGAATATTGGAAATATAATATAGCGTGCTGTAAATCCAATTAGATTTCATCACTTATTTTGTGCCTCCTAAACTTGTTTCCTTGCCCAGACAGTGAAAAAAAAAAAAGTAAACAATAGGTGCTTTTCAAAAAAAAATAAAAGTTTTTCAGCTTTTCGAAGCGCTCCCCTGAGACCTGAGAAACCAGCCGGAGGCAGCGCTTTTTGAATGCGCCCCCGTTCGCCCACCATGCAGCTGCTTCCTGTAGGATTACATGTAACACTGGCAGTTGACACAAAACTTGGAGTGAAAGCAGAAATTTTGATTTAAAAACAAAAAAAACAAACAAACAAAAAAAACCAGAATAATCTGTTTATTTTTTTTTTGCTCTGCTACATAATCAGCAAATTTTGCTCAGTAAATTTGATCCCACGTGCGTATAGATATAGATATGGGCTTGTGTGTCATCTTCACGTGTCTTGTGGTCACTGACGAAACAGGAGCCAGTGGAGCTGAGCACATTCACGCCTGCCTGTCGTGAGTCAGAGCTGTTTTTCGGAAAGAAAAAACAACAACAAAAAAAAAAACAGAGGGTTGAACCTTCACGCATAAACATTTAGTGCTCTCGCCTCCCTCTCATGGGAAGTGTTTTCGAGCTGAAGGCAAACACGAGCGTCACGATTCCCCGCAGCATTCACTTTCACTCTTTCAGCAAAGGTGCAAATTAGAGCGTAATGAGGCGGGATGAAGGAGGATTAGACTGACAATGTGTTGGAGGTACCAGTCCATTACCTGTCAATAAATAAATAATAAATATAATAGGGGGAAAAAACAGATGCAGTTCATGGAATCATTTTAAATTTAGATGTTAACGCTGTGGCGGTTGCTGAGTGGTTAGCACTGTCGGTTCGATTTCCACTTCGGTCAGCGGGCATGTTCTCCTCGTGCTTGGTGGGTTTCCTCCCACAGTCCAAAGACACGCAGATTAGACTAATTGGCGTTCCCAAATTGCCTGTAGTGTATGAATTAGCGAGTGAGAAAGTGTATGTGTGTGTGCAAGTGTCCTGTGATGGATACACCTCGTCAAGTCTCCAAGTACAGGCTCCAGGCCTATGAGTGAGTGAGCAATGCTAACACTGTATCCTTTTATCACACTGTTCATCATAAGTCAACATAGCAACCTACATACTATCATTTGCACATGTGATGCTAATATTATGTTTGCCGTTCTTTTTTTGGTTTGTTTACATCATTCATGCAAATACGAGAAAAGCAAAACGCTCCAAGGAAAACAATGTAACCACAACACTACTCTCACTAGGCCTAGCGGAAATCGTCTATCTAACAAGCTCGCCCTCTGGATCGAATTTATCATCGCTAATGCAGGCTGTTCTAGCGTCTCAGAACGAAGACGTGACTCGCCCTTGCTGTCGATTTGGATTTAATTTGAGAATTTGGACTGCAAATGCAGCCGGAGTTAATGTACTGGAGAATGTCCTCAAAATAGCCCAAGACTAATTTTTCACTGGTAATGTTTGTTATTGTTGCTTGCCGGACTAATTCGTGATCTTCATTAAAAAAAAAAAAGGAAGCTTGATGTCACTAGCTGAAAAGCCGAGACATCTCAAGATTGTTTTTTTATCAGGTCTTCACCAAAATGGCCTCTTTGCAGGATCTTCCCACAGGATCCCATGTGGAGGTGTTGAAGGTGGTGGAAAAGTGTAACTCTAAAAGCACTAAAGTCTACCAGGGCACTTTCCTTACAAGAAAACACTCTGTTGAAGAATTCTCCATAGAATCTTAAAGGGACAAAAGAAGAAGAAGAAGAACTGTGCTGTGTACAGATTTTGGAAGTAAAACTGCTTAGCAAGGTTTGAGAGTTGCCTAAAATATATCCTATCCTTGTTTGTGTAATCCGTAACATCCTTCCTCATTCAAACGGCTTTGCCAGTGCTTGAGCAAAAGCCAAATGCCATGATTGCATGCAGACGATCCATGTAATAGAAGTCTTTCTATTCGGCTGCGGCGAAACAGCAATGGAACCAATTAAAGTTCACTCGAAGGTAGAGATACAGTCTGAAGTAGACTTGACAAGCGTATCCGGCGAGGTCGGACTCGGTCGGTGTTAACCAAAACGGCAGCATTGAAGCAAACAGAGCTCTGTTGTGCTGCAAAGGAAAGCAAAAGAAAACAAGCGGGCATTGTGTTATTGACCGAGAAATACCCTCGGTTCATCCATGACACTGTTAGTAGAAAACGTCCTCCTTTCTACAGTTCAATCCCAGGACTTGTCATTTTCTAAGAAAAGCAGCACTGAGGGTTAATCCGCAGTCACAAGGTCAAAGAGTTTGGTTGATGTTTTGGCTGGTTTTCCTGCAGATAATTGGTTTAAACTGTTTGCCATGATTCTTAAGATTGTGCTTCGAAGCTGGCGTCAGGACCCGTGACTTCTACGTATGTAATGACACAGAATCTGATTTTTTTTATTTTTATTCTGCTTCTTTCTCATCAAGGCTCGGATGACTTTTTGACCTCCATCTGGGAAAACAGTTTTGCGCCAAAATACAGCATAATGAAATTACAGCCTAGATCAGGACGGGTATTTCTGACATAATTACTTGTTCCGGGTCTTCCCAGATCCGACAGCTCCGAATGCTAACGTTGACACCTTTGCCGAGACGAGTTTGCCGGCACAGATAAAAGCACGAAAGAATGCTTTCCTTCGGGGGTCCGACTTGGTTGCCAGTGGGGTCACAAGTTTAAGTTTGAAACAGAGCTGATGCGTGACGACTCTTTAGACAGCTGTCATTGCTAAAAGCAGAAAATAGACGTTTGCACAGGGTCATGTCAAAAGATTTGTGCCACATTAAACCTTTTATGAAGTGACTTGCATAAGCAGGGACTCTGTTGAAGAAAGCCAGACATACACTCAAGGCACTTCTCTACCATTTTTTTATTCTATTTTTTTGATTAGCTGGAAATCAAAGAACTTCTTGGCCGAATGGCTTTTTCGTACAGGAATGAAAAGAGATAAAACAGGAGCGCTATACTTCCAGCCACATGCACACACACGTGAAAATTCAGACCAAGGCTTTTGGCAGAGCTACATCCTGGCACTCTTTGTGTTTGGGTAAGATTTCGCGTTGCCATCAATTGTTGGCCGGTTCTGTTAATGTTCCACTCACTCAACCGTGTTGATCCAATGCAGAATCCAAACTTGCAGCCGGGAACGACGTCCGCCTTTGCTAATGTAGTCAAATCTAAAACAAGGCTGACGACTCGCCTGCTACAAGAGTTCCTCACAGTCATCTTTATAAGCGTTAGAGTCTTACTTTGTAATAACATTTACAGAGGAGAGACCCATTTATCACAAAGAAAGCACAAAGCATTCTATTGGGCAATTCTGCACCCTTTCCATTTCCTAAAGCTAGCAGTTCATTGGTTACCAGCAAAACAAGCTTGTGCAAATGCCTGTATTTAGTTTACAGTGATTCCTAATTGTACACTTTGGATTTAAATATTAAAATTTTATTTTGAATTTCAAGAGGTTAAGGGAAATCCAATGATCGGAATTGTAAGTAACCTTGCAGTGAAAACATAATGCAGTTCTTGTACTTGTACCTGTATATGATGCAACATTTACCTATTTTACATTCTACTAAAACCATGTTCAAGATGGACATTGACCATAACAAGTTCTGAAAGAGTTTTAATGGATACACAAGAACATATAAAAAAGGTTCACATCTATAGTTGTCCTCTGTTTATTTTCCACTTATCTATCCATTTTCCAGCCTTCCATGCTTGAGGCCACTTGAAAAGATGATCTCAGGCACAATATAGCAAACTCAGGGACGACTCAAATCAAATACGCAACTAACCATACGTCGGCACGGAAGTGAACCACTGATAAGAACATCTGAAGTGCTGTCTGTCCTCTCCAATTTCATACTTTGACCTCCGCAGCCATAGCTGATGAAGTAGGAAAGCCAGCGAAAAACATTTAAGTCCTACCTTAAGTGTGTGTGCTGGATATTTTCATGTTCTCCCCATGCCCGGTGAGTTTCCTCCCACAGTGAAAAGACGTACTAATTGCTGTTTCCCATTGTCTATAGTGGGTGAATGAGTGGATGTGTAAGGATATCTACGTATATATTTCCCAAGACTGATCAAAGGAGGAGGGTTCAATAGACAGCTTGTTGTAAAAGGAAGCAAAAGACGGCACCCAACAAAAATAATGTCCATGAATAAGAGAGACAACCATGACAAGGACCAAAGTATATCATGACCTAGAGTAGACCAAGTCTTTAGGGGTCAAGACCAACACTTTATAGGGTTAAGACCAAGGTTGTTTTTACATCATGTGCATACTGCCACCTGCTGCAGCAGAGAGGATGGAAAATTAAAATAATGTGAATGGGACACAGTATAAATCAATTGTGCCTAGTGTGAAAATGCTTCAAGTCTTTAGGGGTCAAGATCAAGTCTTGATAGGATTGAAATCAAGGCAGGATAACGACAAGACCAAGTCTTTAACGGACCGAGACAAAGTCTTTAGGGGACAAGACCAAGTATTTATAGGGTTGAGACCAGGCCAGGACAAGACCAAGACCAAACCAATGCGAGTTCCCACACTGGGGCAGGGGGAGGGGTGACACCCATTAACAGTAAGAATTTTAAGCTAGAAGTGAAGCAACTAATTGGGTGTGTTTGAAGCAGGAAGTGTGACTATCCAATCATGAGATTAAGGCTAATAAGAAACAGACAATGCACAAGCAATTTAGTGATATTACTACAGTTGACCATGTGCATCAAGACACTCATCTATATCATTTTTATCCTGTTTACAGGTTTGGATCTTAGGGCACGAGGCAGGGTACAGTACACCCTGGATGGGCACACAGGGGAGGGGCACACACTCAAACACTCATTCATGTCTAATCTGCATGTCTTTGGACTGTCGTAGGAAACCCACCAAGCAGGGAGAGAACATTCAAACTCCATGCACACTGACCCGAGGTGGAAGTCAAACCCGGACCCTGGAGGTGCGAGGTAACAGTGCTAACCACTAAGCCACCGTCCTGAAATAAAATCCAGAGTAAAAATGAGGTCAATTTCAAGATAAGACTTAGGCCTTCAAAAAGCCATCTTCAAAAGGTCAAAGTTATTAGTGTATATATACAGAACAGTGCTGTATTAGCATCTCCTCCATCACAGGCAGGCAGAGCAAATGTTGACTGAGTGGCACACGGAAACACATGACAGTAGACAGCGGTGTGTGATTCCATTCAGAGTGACAGCAAGCTTTATCCAGACAACCGCTGGCTGTTTCCCCAGCGGCCCGTCGTGAACAGCGCTGCGGTCAATAGAAGTGCGTTTGTCCTGCCAGATCTGCTCTGATCCTCTTTGATGGCTATAGACGTCTCAGATCAGTCAGGTAAAGGCCTGTCTTGCTTCCACCTGGCTGATAAAAATCAGTTTGAGATTTTCATCGCATCTATTATTTATCACGACAGTTTTGCAAGCTCACAAGTACGTGCCAAGTGTTATTCAGCTAATTGCCTCGAGGTTAAGCCAGGTGGAGAGAGAGTGTGTGTGTGCGTGTGTGTGTACATCATTTCTCAGAGGTGTCATCACTGAGTGCTTAACAACATCAAAAATGCTGACACAAGAACTAAGAGTTCAGTGTTCTATGTTGTAATGGCTGTTTTCTTTTTCCCCCTTGCTCATCTCTCTAGTCGTTTTTTTTTTAGATACGATAATCTGCTAAAAGTAATTTGCAGCTAAAGTTACATTTAAAAAAAGGGAACCGTCTTTGATTTGTTAGTCCTTGACAGGCTGTTATCTTCTGCACCCAAGGCAGCTGATATCTACCTTTTTGTATTTAAAAAAAATGTAATAAATGAAACGCATGCTGCATGCTTCCTAGTTTATAATGCGTGTATTCACAAGTTGACGAGACTCGTGTTCCAAGAATGCATTCCAAAAAGAGAGGTGTGATTTCACATACGCAGGAATTAGTCGGTTCAAACGGAACCCTGGTGGTTCTTCATGCAGGTGAGAACGCAGCAATAACACTCAGGTGTGGAAGAAAAACAACCTGCACACAACGAGAAGAGTCTGAGCGAGCTGGTCTCGGCCTGATTCCAATTCGCCAATTTCGACAGCAAGGAGGAAGTGTTTCGAACCCGATTCGACCCGAGTGCAGGAAGAGAATTGAGACGTTGTGTAGGTTTGAAGAAATGCCATTTGTTCCAGATATACGGTCTAGTTTTCTGTCTCACAAAACTTTTACTACTTTTACTGTCTTTTAATGTATTTCTGACCATTTATAATGAATATTACGAGTACATTGAGACCAAACCAAAAGCGAAAAGTATGACGTTCGCGCTGGTTGACTCACCAGTCAGACTTGAAAAACTAATTGAAAGCAATTAGTTAAATCACATGCAGTCTGATTCAACTGACAGAAAAAAAAGTGTTACGCTTGATTAAATTTTTTTCCCCAAGTTTTAAAATCACTCCCACAGAATTCTACAAACAAGTTCAACAGGATCTAGACAACGTGAATAAAAGAAAAAAAGAAAAAAATCTTTTTGCTGCATCACTATACATGTTGAAATGAAACACATACCAAAGTCAACTATGAATTCAGTTGGAATATGAATACTGAGAAACCGGTACTGAAAGTGAAACGATCCTTACCTATAAGCACTGGCTCCCCCCTGCTGTCCAAGATAAATTTATGATTTGAAGAGTAACACACAGAATGAATTGTTTTTATTCAACACGGTTTATTTCAGAGCTTTCAGGAAGTCACGGGGGTTAAAACAAAACTGATATCTTGTTTTCAAAACTAACCCGCTTCCCCTACTTGTATAAATGGTTGAACTACAATTAAAAAGACACCGACTTTTACAGCACTGAATTGTATCAAACAACATTTTTATATATTTTTTTCTGTTCCTTGATGTTCCGGTATCGAGATGGAAACTGGCATGGAAGTGGTTCACTGGGTCCGACAGTAGACCGGCACACTGAAAAGACCGACGAGACGAGGAGGGGGTGAACACCGGAGAAGGCGACAGACTCGTGTGCTGTAATCAGGCAGGCTTAGCTTAGGCAAAACACATGGAAAGGATTCTTTCCTTCTAGCAAATCAGTAAGCAAATTATTTCCCAGAAACTCTAACTGTACCCGTGACAGTAACGGTGACTAGGAGTTTCCCATGTACCTCTAACACACATTTCGTCAGCTGGCTGCTGTCTGAAGGTAACGTGTGTTTCATGGAATGACCTACGAGCAGTGTTGGGGGACGTTACTTTTTAAATTAACTAATTACATTACAAAATCACTGTCTTTAAAAAGTAATCAGTTACATTACAGTTCTGATTAAAGTAACTAGTTCGAGTACTTTTCCATTGCAGAAAATGAAAACTCCTTTGTGATTCCTCATGCATGTTGTTTTAGTCAAGACCTTTATAATTATTCTACTATCATCACTCAGCGAAGTTTGGCCCTCTGGTAACTACTAACAGCAGGAATAACAGAGGGTGGGTCATCGGGGGCCGGACTTGTTGGACGCTTACACACACACACTAACGAAATCACTGCTGTCTGGCTCACAGATTACATATATTTTCTGCATAACGGATTACATTTTTTAAACTATAACTAAATAACTAAGTACTTAAATGGGGGACCTAACGCATTAGATTATTTTTGCATTGTTGTTAGCTTAATCAATGTCAGGGTGGGTACATCATAAGAATGTTTTATAACACACTATAAATCTATTCAAAAGTAATTAATAATAAATAGTTAATTAAAAATAAAGTGTTACTGCAATAATATATAAATGTGTTAAATGTACTGAAATATTTTGACATTTGACAATAAAAAAAGCTTAGTTTTGTATGTTGGACTGTAAAAATCAGTCTAGTCAGAGAATATGTGAGCATTTATCTAAACCATTATCAATGCAACTTGATATACATTTTTTCCCCACACATAGTCACATTAACAAGCCGAGACAATAAATGTTCATTAACAATAATAAAACATGGCTCTTTAATTCAGTTCCCAGCAGGCACAACCTTTTCCACTCCCAAATACTGAGACTGATATCTTTCACCCTCAGAGGGACTCCTCTAAAAGTGGCTTCGTTTTCTCTTTTTATCTCACTTGGTATTTCTGTATCTGGTTGCCTGTTTGGAGGGTCCAGGGGGAATAACACAAGCCCTCTCACTGTGTCGGATTGTGTGGATGACATTTACGCTTGTCTGTCAGAATGGATGTTTTGCTTTTTTTTTTCCAGTGTTCCAGGTCTCTGAGGAATCAGCATTTCCCTCTGCAGGACACTTTTACCATTTCAGAGTGCAGCCTCAAATGTCCTCAGTCTGTGCTTGCAGGAAATTAATAAGAAAACGTTCATGTTCAGTCCCTCATGAGAAACTTGAAAGGACGCAAGGATGTAGAATGCTACTGTAAGATATGCTGCATAATTGTCTTTAGCAGTTGCATGGGCAGCTACAGCTAAAATGTTCAACCCTTCTGGTTTTTGTTTTTGTTTTCTCTGGGAAACCCTTATTGAGTCTGTTTTGAATTTTTAAAGCAAAGTATAGATACCTTTTTTGGACTAAAGGCCTTGAATATTTAAGAAATCCTTAATTCTAAGAGTGTACCTTGTATTTCTTTTAAATACAATGAAAAGAAGTTTTTTCATGCATGAATTGAAAACGTAACAAGAAGTGCTAGATGTTTTGAAACAGTTGCACATGCAGGGTGCAGTTTGGTTAAAAACAAAGGGGGGTCTTAGTGACATGAGATTCTATTACGCATTTTATTTACATGTAAAATACTGTATTGGCCCTGTCTGTGAAATGTATGTCTTGGTCCCAGTGGTATGGTGCCCTATATGCATGAAACCATTAAAGGACCATTAAAGCATAGTTAATGATTATGGTACACAGACACTGTATATATCTCCAACAGGACAAGCTTGATTTAATCATGAAAATATGTTGACAATGCAAGAACTGCAGTTAACTTAAGCAGTCATTGCTCCCCCTGGCGGGACTGTACAGCATTGCAACCATCTTATTAGAACTGCGCAAAAGGGCGCTTATGGGACGGGGCTTCATTCACTGCGTCATCGCGGGGGATCAGGGTCCATGCACGGAAAGGTCATGGATCCACCATGGCTCACGGAGGGTCCTACCATGGAGCAGGCAGCGGTTTGAAATGACTTCTACTGTAAATACATCAGTGGATATGCAGATGTACAATACAGTAGTTTAGCGTAACATAAAAGCATAGTCTGTTGCTTTTATATTTCCATCATATTAATGTTGAAAAAACATTACTCAAACACATCTATCTATCTATATATATATATATATATATATATATACACTACCGTTCAAAAGTTTGGGGTCACTTTCTAACTCCATGATGGTTCC
>JAQMYJ010000019.1:3103034-3115129 GCA_030014305.1 Clarias laeviceps | reverse complement strand
GCCTTCAGTGAGAATCTACCATGTAAATGGTCATGAAAATAAAGAAAACACATTGACAGATAGATGAGAAGGTGTGTACAAAATTTTGGCCTGTACTGTACATATATATATATATATATATATATATATATATACAAAGTCTCTGTTAATGAGGATGTATGCCTAATGCCGGGAATGCAAGAATAAATTATTTCAGGAATTAGATCCACTTTATTTCCTGTGCTATGCTATAAACCAACGGAAAAGGTACATTATTTAAAGAGACGGTGACATATAGTGATTTTTTTTTTTAGCATAGCATTCCTCAACCAAGTGGTAGAGATGGCTCAATCACATTAAGTTCATCACATTTTTCGGTGTCATATACTGACTCAAAATGTGCTTTACCAAAATGTTGAGCAGAACGTTAAAGGGTTAAATAAGGCATAAAACACTTGCTGTGCGCTTGTATAGAAAACAATCAGTATGTGTAACAGACAATATGGTGTAACATAGTAAGTTAATCTAACAAGCCAGAAGTGGATTGTTTTCCTATTTCTGTATTTTTCTTGTTATTGCTGTGATACCTCCTAACAGAGCAACTTGCAAAAAATTTACATTTAATTAATACCACACGAGAGGTTGTGCTTGAATATCAGCACAGCTGTGATACATGTGGTGCATGAGGGTGGAGCTTGAGTGCTGAAGGGATCACAGCCATGCTGATATTCAGCACAACGGCACAGCATCGAGTGTGATATTGCTTCCAACACAAGGCTGAATCGCAAATCTATCTGTGACCCCTATTCAAGTGCCCTACTTAGTGTCTGGGACATGGGATTGTACATCCTACATTGCACATTAGCTTTCCGTTTAACGCTAATTAGGATTTAACTCCGGAACCTGGAAGTTAATGGAGCTGATATATTCTAAAGCAGAATGAGTAGAAATATAAAGGAAAGGAAAAAACACCACCATGGTTTACTCGTTAGTTAGTTAGTTAGTTCTGCCACTTGTGAAAGGATATGTGTTGATAGATCACAATAACTGGTTAAAATAAACAAAGAAATCATAAACTACCTCACAACCGTACTGATATTCATGACAACAGCACTCGCTCTTGTGTGATATTGCTTAATTATATGTTCCACTTAAGTTATTCTGTTACAAAGGAATATTTGTAAAGAAATATTTCTTTATGGTGTACACCTCAATATTTTCTTATTATTTTTTAGATGTGGCTGCGACATTGCTTGCGTGGAATTTAATTGCACATTCATAAGCACATATTAAAAACTGTACAGCGCCATGTGTTGAACTTTGGAATGAACTAAAAATTTTACGTTACCATGGAATGAAGGTGTGAGATTGCGTTTATTAAGTAGATTTCAACTGCACACTCAGAAGAGTGTATAAAAAATGTACAGCGCCATCTGTTGAAATTTGAGATGAACTAATGATTTTTCATTCAAGGTCATTTTTTTTAAATGATTTTTTTATGATATGAGTGTTTTCCATTTGAAATTCAAAGTAGCATATCTTCTCTTCCTGTGGGCTGATTGCGATGAAAGAAAGCTTATATGTTACCTCAAATTCTGACGAATACACCTGGGGAAAACCCCATTAAAATTAATTCAGTAGTTTTTACGTGATGTGTGAACAAACAAACAGACAGACGAAAATCCGCAAAACCATCTTGATGTGTTCTATTACTCATCTTATATCCCGCCAAATTATTTTTACACAAATAACTTCAATGTACAGACACGCCAACTTTACAGTTTTATTATATGTATAGATAGACTGGGAACTCCCAATTTGCAACCTGTTTGGTCAAAAAGTAAAAAATTAGGTGGCTGAACTTTATAAGCTCTGCTGTGACCAAAAAAAAAAAAAAAAAAGCAGCACTTTTCAAAAGTGTCTGCAGTCCACCCACCTCACTTCACACAGACATTGGAAAACGTCTGCTGACAGTCGAGCAAAGAAAAAGAAAACACACAAGCAGCCCAAGCTAGCACGTTATAGGTGGCATGAGTGAAAATCCACAGGCTTTTTCAGAGCGCTCGTCTAAAGTCACATTCTGACAGTGTGTGTGAACAGACGTTTTTGCACACTGAAGCGACTGCCTACTGTATATTTGCCTGCATTTGCACACCAGCGTTATTCAACGTTCTTTCCACATCGTGTTACAGAATGAAAGGTTATTACATTGGTTAAGATTAGTGCCAGTCATGTGTCTCCACTCGGCCGTGTTGTATTTACTGTTTAACGTCCAGCAGGGAACTGAAATCAGGAGTGTGAGCACTCGGGGCGAACGAAAGCTGTAATATGATGAGTGACATGACAAACTGGTGGCTGATACACTCATACAGTAACAAAAAAAAAGAAAAAAAGAAAAGAGGAATGGGAAACAGAAGGAAAATGAGCTTGAAAATGTGTGCACAGCAGAAAAGACATGGAATCCTGTCAAGCTGCATTAGTGTCGAAGCAGGAAATATAGAACGGGTGTGTCATCTCGAGAGCTATTTGCATTTGTTTCCATCATCTTTTCTACAGCGGTTATGCTGTGATGATAGAAGAGAATGCTTTCTAATACGTCAAGTCTGTTTCAATCAACTCAAAGATCCGAGGTTGCGTGTTTGTAGGACTAACAAAAAGCAAATGCATCTATAACTCCGGGTCCACTGTGACACAAACGACGTCCACTCCGGCCTTCTGGCAGACGTCCTGAAAGTCCAAAGCTATAGTGGGGATGCTGAGAGCCAGCGATTGATCGTTATCTCAAGACGGAGACGTCGTTTTCGAGCGATAAACGTAGCGCGTCATGTCTGCTGATTGTGTCTAATGTCCTTTAACCTCTATGATGTGCATGAGAGTGAGGAAGAGGTGCTGCTGGATTTAATAGCGCGTGACTGTGCTGAGGATCGGGGCTGGCAGCACATGCCTCTCGTGGTAGGAGTTGCCTAGCAACATACTGTAGGACGAGGGTGGGAGAAAAAAAATCCACGCATAATTCAGACGCGGCTCCGCCATGAATGCGCGCACTGTGTAGAGCCACACACCTCGAAGGAACCCTGAGAATCTCTTGCGAGCACACACACACACACACAGAGAGAGAGAGAGAGAGAGAGAGAGGGACAGCAGTGTACACATTTAAGTAAAAAAAATATATGCAGAGTGTGTATTTCAGTCTCGCCATGACTGCCAAAACCAAACTTGTGCGACATTTCTCTCGTAATAAAAGAGATTTTCACACATTTTCATGAAACTGCTTCACACAACCAGCTGTCGAAGATGGATTAAGGATGGAGTGAATATTGAGCCCTCAAATCCAGTTGACATAAAGGTGTATATCCTTTAAGGAGGATCGAAAGCGGGTTAAGAACAAGAACAAGTCAAAGTGTCCCTTAAACACTCAGGCTACGAACATGTCACGATATAACCCTGTGACTAAATCCCACACACTTCCTAAACACTCACACAGATTACATAAACCGAGCACTATATACAGGACCAAACGACATACTGACTATAATATCTGTTCTCCCACAGTGCTGTTAAATTCTCACCTCAGACTGGACAGTGTTGACTATCAATGTACTCGTTCTACTGGGAGTTTCTAGGATGGACTCTTTATATAATCTGCGACTAAAAATAAACGGATCAATCGATGCGATATTGAATGAAGTAAGCATGTGGAATCGTTAACATTAGAGCTGTGAATAAGTGGTAGACTGTCGATCTTCTGCTGCTCACTCCATTCCAGTAGGTGGTGGTATTGCACCAACTGTCCACAAACTCAAAAGAAGAAACGCTAATCTCACTAAAAAAAAACTAGACGCCATCGGTTTCTATTTGCTGCAAAAGCTGTTTGAAAAAATCTGTCACTTTTAGATCATCAAAATGTGTGAAACCAAAAATGTGTCTCGATCAACCAACAGAATCTCAATTTAATCACACTCCTCTGTGTTTAATATTTGTGGAGGGAGTCTCCAGTGTCGGCACTTTGTAATGCCCGGTAAGATTGATGACTATGGTGATATCGTTAGAGGTATAGCTGCTGTAGTTTAAGTGATAACTGGAACTAACCTGTTGAGATAACTGTAAATAAATAGAAAGGTATGAGGTTTTGTTCTGATAAATAATAAAAAAGTAATCATAGTTGTTGACAAATCACTGTGATATAAAAGGAAATATAGTTGAGCGGGCCCAAGCACCTGTGCCATTGCCGCCCGTGTGCACCGCGCGACCTGTGTGAAGACCTCTAAAAAGCCCGGGACGCTGATGTCACTGAATATGGCATAAGTTTAAAGCAATGTCATGGCTAGAGTGTGAGTGTGTGTGTGTGTGTGTGTGTGTAGGATGTGTGCTGATGTCATAGTGATTGGACCCTAATAAAACACATTAGGACTGAGGAGCGATACTTTAGAGTGGTAACAGTGACACTAACACTGCACCATTTGAGGTGCTTGTAATTTGCTAATTTTTCCCTGGCCTGCGCTCAGCTCCTGTAAAAACCTTTTCAAATATAATAAAAGATGAATGTAGAGCATGAACTACAGCACTAATGGAGCAGAGCTGTCAGGGAGATCAATGTTTCTTGAGCATTATGTGTTTTAATAATCTGAACTTTTTTTTTTCCCAATCAGTTTGAGCTCTTGGAGAGTTTCCTGCGCATTTCGTTCACGGAACATTATGTACTGGCCACGTGGTTAAGACTGCACTGTAATTAAGCAGGCAGTTCTGTTGTACTATAGTGTGAGAACAAGCCCCAGAATTGTTTCATTAATCTGGTGCATCGATTGCTGGAACATCGGTTAAAAACTGTCTCATCGTGAGCGATTGATTTCAGTCAGCGCTGAGTTACTGAGCTTCCTCACGAATGTGCGTTTGCGCCCTGTCCAAAGCATTATTTTAAGAGACACCAGGCATCCAGATGAAATTATGGTGCAACAAGCGTGTCTGTGTTTGGCATTCCACATTACCCCAAGGGCCTTCTGAATCATTCAGAGAGGCAAAGCTGTACAAGTGTGTAATAATCACATTGCTTTGTTTCCCTCTGGAGAACTACTGATGTGGCATTAGTTAAATTCCTGGGGTTACGTACTCTATCTCGTTCTTTTGCAAATAACGCAAAGAAATTTGTTTTGTACTTACTCATAATGCCACTGTTGCACCCGTGAGATGGCGCTGAACAAATCATGTCTTTAGTGATATGAATTTTAAAAAGTTGCATGTTTGTTTTCTAAGTGTCCATGCTGTGTTTGATTCTGTGCTCTAAGCAAAGATTTTAATCAGCGCGACTCGATACTTCTTTACAACTGCTGAGGTTGTGTTTCATTGTGTTTCATTGTGTTTCATTGTGTTTTGGTGGGTGCTTAAAAAAGACTGAGAAACAAACCTGTATTTCTCCTGTTACTACTATTACTGCTGTATTACCACCACTAATACAGTGGAACCTTGGATTACGAACAGAATTCGTTCCGGAAGCGGCTTGTATTTCAAAAACGCTCGTAAACCAAATAGAATTTTCATATAAGAAACAATGGAAACTTGAATTATTCATTCCACAGCCCAAAAAAATAAATACATGAATATAATTAACACAAAATATTAAGTACAAATAAAACAAATTAACCTGCACTTTACCTTTAAAAAAATTAATCCCGACAGATAAGTGTTTAACCTCTCTAATGAGACTTTCTATTGCTTTACGCACGCACACGTGTGTTATAAGAAACAGTACATGCGCGCTGTACACACGCATACAGACACAAAATAAAATATTTTTACACACACACATGTGGTCACAGTGTTATAGTAAACAGTACACACGTGCACGGATGTTGATTATACCAGTAAGAGACGAGCACTAAGACCCAGCAGGGGAGACGATTACCCACAATTCCGCAGAGCAACAGAGAAAAAACATTGGCTCAGTTGTGATCACATGACACTCGGCGTCAAAACAAGAAGCGCATGCGTGATACATGATACTCGGTACTTGTTAACCAAGACTTGTTGGTTTTTCAAGTCAAAATTTATTAAAAATCTTTGCTCTTCTTGCGGAACACTCTTAAACCGCGTTACTCGCAATCCAAGGTTTCACTGTATTATCAATTCTGACAGTAATACTACTACTTCACCTACTTCTGTTACTACTATCAGTACCACTACTACTAGGGACGGAAATCACCAGGGGATACAACATTATCACGACACGTACAGTAGTTGCCAATTTGATTTGTATTGCGATTGGGTATTATATTGCGTGTTCATAGATTTACTGTTGATTTGATTTGTTTAAGACTAGTGCTGCGTCGATAGTTTACTTTAGAGCATGCCATCCACATGCAATTTCAGAGGGAACGTCAACATTTGAAAATTAAAAGTGAATGAAAAGAAATCGATTTTGGAGTCAGTTTGTCAATAAATGAAATGTCACACAAATCAATCAAGATACGTAACTGAATAATTTTTTTCCCTATTTCTAACTAATACAGTTACCAACTAGCGTATTACATTATGCCCACTACAACTACAGATCGACTCCTGGATCAGAGTTTGCTGCCTCAGTCGTTCGCGGATTTTTCCTTAGAACCTAACTAATCATTGCAGAAACCCCCGCAACTGCACAGAAACTACAAAATAAAAATATATCCTCCAGAATTTTTTATGTCTTTTTTCATGGCGATATATGATTTATCATGCTTTTTAACGCTAAACCATAAAGAACAATATAATTTGCTAATTATGTAACATAAATATTAGCGTAAATTCTGCTAAATTTCCATATAAAATATAATACTGTATAAATTTTTTAGTACTAAAGAGAAAACACAAAGCAATCATAGAGGAAAACGCGGCTTGGGACAGTGAATTATTACCGTATTTACTGTACAGTACTTATACAAAAAAACATACGACCAAACCAAAGAATATGCGCTTACCTGAACTGCAGTACATTCAGTATCGCGGTAATCTGGGTATTTTACATTATAGCACCTCGGGAGACACAGAACTACAGTAAAGTACTGTACAGTATACGGGTTTACATTCTTTTTTAAGGGTAATGTATTAAGCTGTGACTGAAATTAAACTAAAGTATTTTGGGGGCATATTTAGGATTTAAACTATAAAAATAGACATTTATGTGCTTTTTTTTTTTACACAAGATCCAAAATTTGCAGTGCTCTAGGAACATAACCTCTGCAAATTTGGTTGGGGTCAACTGTACTACTACCTCCCCCACTATTATTGCTACCACTTCTACTACCACTACCCCCCCAAAACTGCTGCAACCATTACTATTACCACAATTTACTATTACTACTACTACTTCCACAACTACTACTACTGTACTATTACTACTCCTCATACAACTCCTACAGCACTACCCCCATTACTACCAACACTACTGCTATTACTTCTTAAATATTATAATAGTTTGATTTCTTTCTCTTTTTTTCACACTCTATGACCTGTGAACAAGCACTTCAAGGTCAGCTTTTCAACAAAACACTCTGCTGCACCTGCTCTGCTGAAATAACCTCTATTTCTCAACCTGCACAAATCCAAACGGAAATGACTGGCTACGGGTCAGAAAACGTTTTGTTTTGCACGGACGCAAAACAAAACGTTTTGTACAGGATCTCGTTTCAGAGAAGCAGCAAAATGTTTTAGATGGGGGAACGGAGTTTACCAGAGAACAGGGATCCGTTTGAGTAGCTTTCATTAAAGTTATGTCTAAGCAGTTTAATCTAATATAAAAAAAATGGACAATATTACACATCAATAGTCAAACCTGTCAATTTAAATTAATTAAAATAAGAAATGTCTGTTTTTTGGGTCCGAGGAAAGTGACTGAATGTTACATAGGTTCTGACGGTTTCTCAGATTCCATCAGCCGAGATCAATAGGAGCCTCTGCTGACCTGTCGGATTGATCAGCTGCCAGTCACGGTAACCTAGCAACAGCAGCAGCGCATAAACGGTGGTGACAAAAACAGGGCATTCACTTCTTGCCCTGCACCTTTCCTCTCCACTGACAAGGTTTATCACACCTTAAATGCATTACAGCCTGTTTTAGGCTTAAAAAATAAACAGTATTAATGGGATGATCAGTGGTTCTAATCGATGATTGGTTGATTTCTTGTGCAATCATGTAATTGTTACTGTAAGTGCATGGCTACCTGGAAACTAGCCGTACAGCTGTAAGGCTAACCAGGAATTTTGTTCAATTTGTAATAAATACACTGTAACTTTGAAAGATACCGACTAGATTTAGCTCAGTGGGACTGCAGCAGAAGCTTCATATAAGCCTCAGGATTATTTGCAGGGAACGAGGATGACCCTGATTACTTCCATTGTACTTTCATTCACTTCACCATCTGTGTGCAAAGCAGGAAAGGATTCATAACAATCAAGACCTATGGTAATGTACTTACTGTATATGCACCTCGATTTTGATTTGTTTTTGATTGACAGATTTGAAATTGTGACAGATTGTGACATCAGAACTATAGAAACATTACATTTTACACATGCATTTGTGGTTCAGTACCATCAGATTTTTTTGCAGCGGTTTTGGAGTGGAAGACGATGTGCTAATAAATGCACATCATTAGCAAGGTTTACGATATTCTTCCAAACTCATCAATACAGTTCGGGTTGAGCAGGTTACTTTTTAAACAAGTCATTGGATCTTTTTAAATAGAAATAGACACTACCAGTCAAAAGTTTGGACACACTTTGTGATTCCATGGTCTTTCCTAATTTTTATTTCTTTCTACACTGTAGCACAATGCTGAAGGCGACCAAAATATACAATAACCTCCTTTGAACAGTTGATACTGAGATGTATCTGCTACTTATGCTCTGTAAATCCTTCAGAACGGCTCTAATCTGAGGTGCTGTTTGTTATTAATTGGTGATTTCTGAGGCTGGTGACTGTAAATGAACTTCTCCTCTGCAGCAGAGTTAATGTTTTGGTCTTCCTTTCCTGGGAAGGTCTTCATGAGAGACAGTTTCATCATGGTGCTTGATGGGTTTTGCAAATGCACTCGACATAATACTGTTATTGTAAGAACTGTTCCAGAATCAGCTGACCTTTGTGCATTAAAATAACAACCGACTGTTGTTGTTACATAGTTACCTAATTCCATGTGATATTTCATAGTTGTGAAATCTCCAGTATTGTTCTAGAATGTAGAAAATAAATCGCTAAAAACAAAAAATATTAAACCAGAAGGTGTGTCCAAAGTTTTGACTGGTACTGTATATCGTTTAAAGACGCATCATTTCCAACTGTATCGGAAAAACAATGAAGTCATTAAAAAAAAAAAAAACACTTGTATTCTTGTTTGGATGAACCTGATGTCAATCATTTTCTGGACATTTAATTTTAATTGGCATCCTAGAAGGCGGAGATTCGTGAGCACGTGTGTGTGTGGGCGGGGGTAACCCTCTCTTTGAAACTTAACTTTGAAAAAAAAAACAAAAAAAACTAATGAACTTTTAATGACTATGTAAGACATAAACACAAGGGGGCATAATGTCATTAGAAACTAATCAACAACAGGGTGGTGTGATGTCACACAGGTTACAGGTTTTTTTTCTTTTTTAATAAGGAATCCTCAAGAAATCTTCACTATAATCAATGGGAGGAGCTACAGTGAAAGCTGCTCTTATTAGAAACTTAATCAGCACTTTCTGTCCAAGTGTGACTGCTTTTTCTGCATCTGAAATATTTATGTCTTGCTTTGGACTGTTTCTGGATGTCGATCGGTGTTTGGTCGAGGTTGTCTGTTTGATCGGACATGAATCAGAGATGATAAACTTGATAAATCTAGATCTCTGGTGCAATTTTAGACGGGATGATGATATTTAAACTGTACACGCGATATGAAGCGGAGAGTACATTCCACAAGCCTGTAAGCGTGTTTCCACTTTGGTGTTGTGCTGCAGCAGGCCAACGTGTCGAGCCTGCGCGACACGAATGGAAATTATCTTCAGGCTATTGTTATTATTGGCGTTGAAGAGCAGCATGGATGGAGCTCAAAGCTGCCGTGTCGTCTCCGTGCTTCGTTATCCGTCATGTTTGTTCCATTATTTGAAGCTCGAGAGGAAAAACAACAACAAGAACGAGCCCGTGAGAGACGAGACAAGACGAGAGCAGAAATTCAAACCAATGCACTTAAAAACAACACAGAGTGCTTAATGCTTAATGAAATGCGCTGTGGCCTTTTCTTCTGCGTCACTTGCCTTTCATGTGAACGCTCAACTGAAGCTCGTCTCCGCCGATTGCGGTTTGCAGGCTGTTTAACTCGTCGCAGGTTGTGTGCCTTTGATACTGCTGCGCTGGATCAAGCAATACATACTTACCTCTTTGTGCAACCAAGAGACAAACAGAGAAGACATATTGCCTGCCTGAAAACTTTTCACAGCAGGTTATCACTCGTGGAAAGAAATAAAACATGTCATAAAGCGTGCGTGCGTGTGTGTGTGTGTGTGTGTGTGGGGAGCTCTTGCATAACACCCAAACACATAATTAGACCAGCTCTCTTCGAGCTCAGTTTCTGCACAGCTGTAACACCGATTGTTGTTTGTTCTGAAAAAAAAAAAAAAAAACTCTATGTCATAAAACCCTCTCGCTGTAATCAACACTAACTCACCTGCTTTCTGCACTTGCAGTATCCTCTCGTAGACGCCGTCCGAGTTCTCCAGCAGCGTCCTACTCGTCTGGACCATCTAAAAATAAATAAAATTAAATTAAAAAAAATATTTAGCACAAAGTCAGACTGTTTTGACGCAATCAAACACACCGGCCTAATAGTTGTTTAATAGTGCAGAGATGACAAGCTGTGGTTTCCTGTTCTGGATGTGGTGCTAGTCGTACAGTGGGTTGGCACGGAATGAGTCCGGAATGTCCACATTTACTGCATTATTGAGGAAAAATAATCAGGTTTCATTTTTCCTACCCATTGCATAATTAAGTGAGAAAGGTGAACGAGTTGCACGGTGAAAATGTTGGACATGCTGCATTTTAAAGGGCACCGCGCCCTGATAATGAACCCATGCACGCTTGATACTAAGAGCTTATTCAGAGAGATGCTACTCTATCCAGGGCCATCCTCGATCAGCTCTCAACAGGAGTTATATATTTTATTTTATTTTTTTTTTTTATGTTCAACAAATCCAAGCTTTACAGGCAATCCTACTGTACTGTAGCACTGCCTAATATGTTTATTGTCTCAAACTCTCCCTGCCTTTATTAAAGTCATAATAATTTCCAAAAAGGTTTAAGATTCCTCTGTATGATTTAGTTTGGTCTGTTGAAATAATGCCGATTAAACTGAAACTCTACGTTTAAAAAAAAAAAAAAAAACATACTGGTGACAAAAAATTAGTAACGGCAACAAGGGTTTGTACTCGTGAAAAAACCAAAGTGTCACGCTGCGGTTCTTGGAAGTCGTAGTGACTCGTTAGCTAAAAACCCACACACACAAAGGGTGTGTATCATGTGTTGATGAAGGGAAAGACACTAATATCCAGGTCAAACACCTTCTGTGAGAAGAAGAAGTCGGGATTTATGAAAAAAATCCACTTCCTCTACCGTGTATAATATTCATACTCTAGACAATATCAAGCTGATAAGAACAAAAACATGTTTTCTGCGAGGACATTAGTTTGCACAGATGAGTCTAAGAGTTGAGGTTTTCCACCAAGGGAAAGCAGTAGGGACGGAATTATTATTTCGTCATATTTGGTAGTTTGTCTGATCAAATAAAAACTTTTTTTGGTCGTTTTAATTTCAGAAGAGAGAAAGGGAGTAGAAAAATATATATAATAAAAGTAATAACAGGAACTTGTTTTGTGTTGTTGTTCACAACATTAAATGCAACCAAAAATGGATAAACAGTACAATGTGCCTGCATGTTATTGCAAAATAATCAACCTTGGGGTACTAACAGGATCTGTGAACTGCATCGCAATGTGAGAACGACTATAGCCGCAGTCTGTGTCACTCGATTGTTATAAAAAAGAACCAAATAGAATTTCAAGAAAATGTCAAGAAAAAATATATTACACTATATATAGTGTGATATAATATATATA
>JAQMYJ010000019.1:3077986-3102141 GCA_030014305.1 Clarias laeviceps | reverse complement strand
ATAGTGTGATATAATATATATATATATATATATATATATATATATATACTGTATATATATATATATATATATAGTGTGATATAATATATATATAAAAAAAAGTAAATAAATAAATATTCTGATAGCACAGTGGTTAAGGCATTGGACTACAGTTTGAAAGATTCTAGGTTTAAATCCCACGACTGCCAAGTTGATCGAGGTCCTTAACCCTCAATTGCTTACGTGTATAATGTAACACAAATGTAAGTCGCTCTGGATAAGGGTGTCTGTCTAAATGTAAATAAATAAATCTTGCAGGCTGTCAATAGTTCATTTACAGCTGGCAGGAGAAAACCTTTTTTTATTAATTAAGGGGCATTAACAAACAAACAAACAGTAGATAGATAGATAGATAGATAGCCTACTGGTCAAGTGTTTGGGATCACTTTCTAACTCTATGGTCGTTCCTGATTCTTCCTACAGTGTAAAACAATACTAAAGTCGTCCAAAATATACAATAATCCCCTTGGAACAGTTGGTATTGAGATGTATTTGCTACTTATGATCTGGAAATCCTTCATACCGGCTTTAATCTGAGATGCTGTTTGTTAATTGGTGATTTCTGATGCTGGTAACTCTAAATGAACTTCTCCTCTGCAGAAGAGGTACATTTTGCTCTTCATGAAAGCCAGTTTCATCTTGGTGCTTGATGGGTTTTTGCAAATATCCTTGACAATACTGTTCTTGTAAGAACTATTCAAGAAATATGTGTTATTTCATAGTTTTGAAATTGTTCTAGAATATAGAAAATAAACTGCAAAACAAACAAAAAAAAAAACATTGGGTTTGTCCAACCTTTTGACTGGTACTGTAAATAAATAAATAAATAAATAAATAAAATTGATGGATTGGGCAAAATTGGAGCAAGCATTTATTTCTAATCTGATGCAAAGTTCTGCTAACTTTGCTTCATTCGGTGCCAAGGGAGCTGCTCTGCAGGTTAGTCTAATTGACTCATACATTCCCACAGTGGTGGAAAGCAAGATAAGGTCAGTTATTAAATAGAAGATTTTGTCTCTTTGCCAAGATATAAGAGAGATAGAGAGATAGAGAGAGAGGGAGAGAGAAAGAGAGCTGCTTTACAGCATGCAGTGCACCAGCCCATCAAAAGCAAGGGGCTGTGCTCAACGTGTCTCATGGATCAATCAATGCTACTTTGTCAAGTCTCTGGCAAGGATACAGCAGACAACAGTCTGTCTCTTGATCCGCAAGTTAACCAGCAGCAATTGCTCTTATTTGGCAAAAACAAAATCGGCACGCTATCGGCTCCAAAGCCAACAAAATGAAAGAGCACTGTATAATCCTAACGTGGCGGTTTACTGAGGTTTGGTGAACATCAACTCCCAACTGTACAGTTCGACTCGGACTTGATCCTAATTCAAACAGGACCACAGTCTCTAGATCTCCAGCGTCTGATGTGGTTCCCACAGTCGCGCTGGGAGGCCGAGGAGAGCGATGGGTCGGCATGGAAGCTGCTCTTTAGTCGGATTCCACAGCTGCAGCGACAGTCTCAAGGCTGATGTGTCTACTGTGATTAGGTTCCTAATGAATGCAGAAATTACAGCCTTGGTGGCAGGCCTAGTAGTATGCAGGGGGTATTTATAGCATGGGACACTTGGAGGAGGACAAGGAGGAGGAGGAGGAGGGGATGTACTGTAAGCAAGTCTCTGCAGTCGGTAAACTATAAAAGCACTGAAAAGGACACATCATGTGTGTATGGTGTATCTTCGCGTTTAAAGTATTTATATGTGTCAGTGGTCTCCAGTAAAATGTGGTCTGTTGTGAACTTCATGCCAGCAGTAGGAATGAAATCTGTCTAGGCATGTTTTAGAATGTGATACACTGCCCAGAAAAAAAAAAGAAGAAAAAAAAAAAAGAAGAAGAAGAACAAGAAGGAAAAAATTGGTTACGTAAGCGACTATCTTTTTGACCTACGGGATGGATGAAAGTAAAATGTAAGTCGCTCATCCGCAGGGATGTATAAATCTGAAACGTTCAAAGCAATAAGAGGTTGCTTTTTATACTCACGGGTTGCAAAAAGAGCGATTTGCGTGTGGAGACTGACTGGAAATCTTTTTTTAAACCACTTTTGTATTCATTTCGTTCCCATTCCATAGTTGTGGGATCATGTAACTGTACCACTGGGAAAGAGGGAAGAGGGGGAGGGGGATGAGGAAGGCCTGCCCACTTCTTCCACAGAAAAAAAATTTATAAAAACAAACAAAAAAAAAAGAAATCCTCAATGGATTTTACATTTCAATGGAATTCTTAATAGGGACTGGGTCTCCACTGACTCTGGGTCAGGTTTAACTATTTCAAACAGCTGGATGAAATATAGCAGAACAGCTGCATGAAATGAGAGTGATAATTACGTGGGGAAAGTTCATCGTATTCATAACTGGCTTACGTATTTGCTTTATACCTCTGAGGCTGACTGACTTTTCTTGAGTAGTACCGTCGGACCCCGGGGGGGGGTTTTTTTTTTTTTTTTTTTGATCATCCCCTTGAAACATGACTTTAAGGCCGGTTAAAAGTCATGGGACAGAAAATGAGCACTGAACACACAGATTGCGCATTTTGTTTTCTCTTTGACGCATGTTATATGATAAAAACGCAAAAGACATTTTGAGAAAATTAAATACATTAGCAATATAAATATTTAATGGTTTATAGGATAAGGTGATTGAGCACATAGCTTCATAATATTCAGTTCATGGTACCTCAGCATACTGTATGAACACAATGAAAGGAAATTTTGCAAGAAATTTGCCTCGACATACAGTATAAAGCATTTCCGGCGTATGATCGACTGAACCGACCCGAACCGGGCGCTGTTTAAGTTGCACGTACAATATGTCCGGCGGCTGTTCAAAACTTGTTTGCGGCAGTTGAAAGACAAGCGGAGTGAGTTTACATAGTTTTTGTGGGGTTTTTTTTTCTTTTTTTTTTGTGCTGGATTTAGTGAAGACATACAGTAGCACCCTGGGTCCCAATAATGTTAAAAAGAACAGTAGTAAAAAGAAATGGGAGCCACTTTCGGTTTAGCTTTTATAAGTGTATATTTCATTATTTACTTCATTTACATGTCTTCTAAATGTTCTGTATAATTGTTTTCATATGCAAAACTATGACCATAGTGTTTATAGTATACTTTTGGGTGGCTGGAACGGATTATCTGCATTTACATTATTTCCTATGGGAATATGCGTTTCGCAATACAAATTTTCGACTTAAAGAGCTCGCCTCTGGAACGGATTAAATTCCTATGCAGAGGTACAGCTGGAAATTCCTTCTTTGCATATCCCAGCATAGCTGGGGTTAGAGCACAAGGTCAGCCATGGGTTAGGGGACTTGCTTAAGGGCCCAACAATGGCAAACTGGTGCAGTTTGGAAATAAAAGCTGGAAAAAAAGCTGACCTTCCGCTTTTATCATAGTAAAATTCAGTTTCTTCCGATGCCAAAGTGAAAAAAAGTGGACACAAAAGACAGTCAAAAGCACCAACCCCAGATCATAACACTGTCTCCAGAGGCTTAGGCACCATGCACGACTTCCCATCTTCACTAAAACGTCATTCACCTATGGATACACAGCTGTTTAGTCCCAATCCTGTGAGTTCTCATCACACGGTGTGTGTGCGTGTGTGTGTGGAAATGCTCTTACATTGTGATTTCCTGTGATTTCAAATGTCCTTTTTTCAAATGCGATCTACATTCCTTAGGACACTTAGGACCGTGTCTATGTTTCATTTTGACAGAACTGAGAATGCATCAGTCATGCTAGGGCTCTTCTTCACATCACATCTCTGAAGTGTATTTGAAAAATATCGAGCTGAATATGCTGCTTGAATGCAAAAGCAGGAAACAGCGACTTTTTTTCCCAAAGGTGATAAATTATTCAATCGTTCCATTAGAAACGACTGTATTTAGTAAAGATTCATGCCTTCGTGTATATGCTTTATTAATTCGTCTGCCACGCGGCAACAAATCACAAAGTTGTTTCGATGGCGATCGATACTGGAGTGGCTTAAATGTTTCAGTTGTATAACTGCTGATCTGATTCCACTGACTAAGCTCAAGCTCTCGAAACTCTACAATCTCAGCTCGCTGTATTCTTTCTTCCTCTGTCAGTCATCTCGTCTTTGTAGCTGAGTGCAGACGAGCTTTGCGAGACCGTAGGCTCGTTCCCGTTCGGGGATTCTTCACAAAGACCAGCTAATCCCTAAACTCTCGCCGTTCACATCGGTGGAGTCTGACAAGCTCGTATGCGCAAAAATAAACAGAACAAAAGCAAAAACAGCCAAACAGTGAAGAAGGAGGAGGAAGAGGGACTGGATGGGAAGAGACTGGCAACTTGAATTGCATGTTCTCTAGAGGGAGATGGTATTAAATAAATGGTGACATAATGCAGGAAAAATTAAGTTATCCTCTGTTTGTAGCATGTATCAGCTTCAGGTATGACTTGCGAATGTGCCAGTTTACAAGAAGAGTAGTCTCACGCTCTGGTTTTACCTCACATCTTTTTTATTGATTTTTTTTTAAGTCTAAATAACTAGACTGTGCATAGGAACTAACATAATTAATTTAACTGTAACAAGCCAGCTATGGGAATGAACCAGAAGATGAAAAATAAACGAGTAGGTTTTGTGTAAGGTGTGATTTTGATTATTGCTCTGTGAACTTTTGTCAAAATTAGGTCTCTGAGGATTGGCAGATATACACTGATGTACCGTTGGCCTTTCTAGATGTTGCACAATCGTGTCGCAATGTGCTTGTTGGTCCGCTTAGCTCTATAAAGATATTATTGCCTTTAAAAATGGGAACTAGTACAGTAGAGGCCTGTTGGGGCGGGAATCACGCTACCCCGTGCTCACTCATGAGACAGGGTTGCCAAATTGGGCTAGTTTAAAAATACTCTGCAGCTTTAATTCATATTGGTCAATTTTTTAATATTGAGAATAACATCCCAATCATAATAATAAAAGTGCATCATCTAAACACATCAGTTAGAACCGATCTGACCTTGGACTTGAAATATTAGCCTGAACACACCTTAAAGCTGAGGATAAATACTACTTCTTCTTTTTCTTCTTCAGTTATATTTTTGTGAAGGCGAGAAAATTCATACCCTGATTAAATTACTTTGAGCATGTAAACGCACATCTTACCGATTCAGCGTTCATGTGAACAGTTGAGCTGAAATCTCTAATTCAGGGTTGAAACTCAAGTATTTTTTTTTAAACAACACATGACGGGGTTCCCTAAATTCAACCATATACCATAATGCAAGAGTGACAACCTCTCAAATTCTATGAATGTCCTCCTGCTGCACCCAAGTCCCATGTTCATGAGCCGCCCCGGTTTTAATAACAGCCTTGTGTGAACTGAGAATGAAAAACTGATACCCTGGATATGTAATCTGCTTGTCTTGGGGGCGCCTGGGGCAAGAGATTCATCCACCGCTGTGTGGTAATTTCAAATCTGCCTGAAATGTCAGGACATCTGAGATGACGCGGGGAAGAACGAGAGGAGAACATGTCTTTAAATAGGCCTCGAGGTGATTCGGTTTAAATGACCAACACTACCCATTTTCTTGGTGCGTGCTCGCGTTCGTCCTTTTGCTGAATAAAACTGTGAATCTTCGGCACTATTTGTCACCTTTAAATAGAATCTTCACACCTTAAAAAGCACTCTGTAATCTGCTAAATGACCAGTCATCGCTAATGTTCATCAGGCTTTGTGCATTATTAATGCTGACAGCTGTTTAATGATCAAAGTTAAATTCACTCCATGCTAAAATCTTAATGAGATAAAAAAAAAATAAAAAATAATAATAACCTTTTTGGAAAAAAAAATAATAAATCAGTACAAGGGATTCTCACCATCTCATATGCAGCAAGGACCTTCTTTAATACATCAGGCAGCATCCCCTGGGCCTCCATGCTCGGGTACTGCTCTTTCAGGTTGAACAGCACGAGAGGGTTGTTGTCGGCGCCTGTGAGACGAGACGCCAGCGCCAGGATGCACTGTTTCAGGTTAGCCACCGCTGACAAACCGCAGAGCTCTTTAAACGACGCTATAGAGTTCTGAGGAAACACACAGCCACGTCACATTGTGAAAACTTCGGCATGCGAGATATTCATTATATGCATTTAATGCTGGTATACGAGTCACACATACAATACGTCTAAACGTGACCTAATTCTTAAACAGAATTTTTTTGTTTGTTTGTTTTTTACTACTTTTCAGAATTGAGTAACCTTTTCATCAACCCTAACTGTTTCTTATCTACGAGTGAGAAATGAGTTGCTACAGGAAGTGGTTTAGTCTGTGTTACCTGCAAGATTTTTCAAAAGCGCAAAGCTTTGACTAAAAAAAAAAAAAAGAAAAGAAAAAAAAAAAAAACTACACGCATTTATACAACTCCATTCACATCAAGTAGGACCAAGTTATTCCCAGCAAAGAACAGGAAACTTGGCAAGCAACACCCAACAGGACACCTAAGATTTGTTATAGTCTTGAGGCGAGTCGATTGTATTCACAGGATGAGCGGAGTGTAACCAGCTGTGCCACAAAAAAAATAAAAACTGTAACACAATATAAACAGTTCAGCTAAATTATTAATTACATGAGCTGATGTTTTCTTGCTCGCTTTTAAGGTCTTTATAATGAAATTTTTTTAGTTATGATTGTTGTCAAAAAACATTTTCTGAAACCATGCTTGATTTTATTCGTTATTAAAATAAAAGTCCATCCTGAAACACTTTAAATAGGCTACTAGAAAT
Source organism: Clarias laeviceps (assembly GCA_030014305.1). NCBI lineage: Eukaryota > Metazoa > Chordata > Actinopteri > Siluriformes > Clariidae > Clarias > Clarias laeviceps. The sequence continues at coordinate 3,095,320 of JAQMYJ010000019.1, read as the reverse complement.
GGAGTGATGTTAATCAATTCACTTGCGTATCGCAATTCTTTTGTGTGGTAATTTATGTCTCCAAAATCGATTTTTACAAATTTAACTTTTCATTTATATACAGTATATGTTTGCATTTGAGGTGGTAATATGCTGCAGTTCTTCTATAATCCTGCAGATGGTGCTCTCTGAACCATTCACACATTAGCAGGCAACACAGCATTCTGTGTAGTAGGAGCAAATTATTTGCTAAATTTGTTTAGAATTTAATACTTTGAATTAGAACCAAATTAAATCTGCACATAGGAATTGTGATGATATTATATCGGTTGGACCCTGGTGATGAGCTACACAGCATTTAATTGCACACTAGATACTTCTAGTAGTTTTTATTCCAGCAAGTCCCCTACATACGAACGAGCTCCATTGCAAAAGTTCGTTTGTAAGTCCACTTTGTTCGTAAGTCCAACAATCCTTGGCTAGGTACTAGGATGCTAACACAATTGGCGATACACGGTATATATTACAGTACAGTGTTTAGAACCGTGCCGATGGTTGAACGATTCATGTTAAAAGAACAGGCGATGTCTGCCACCTTTACACCTCGCTCCGTTCTCTCAATTATTTTCACTTTTGTCTCCATCGTTTTTTGCTTATAGCTTCTTAGCGGTACCATGTTCATCGCTGCTGCTTTTATGCTTAACTCCGGACATCCTGGGAGAGGATGCACGCTGTATGCACGTGACAATGTATGCAGGACATGTGATCTAACCTCTGCGATTAAACATGTGTGAACGCATGTTTATATCTTCGAAAGTCTGTAACTCAAATGTTCATATATAGGGGATTTTAAAACCTTTAAAAAATATTTCTACTTGAGACAAATCAGACTGTAAGCATTAATGCTGCTGAATAGCGATGAATCGTATATATCACAATGACCAAACATGGAACTGAATAGACATTCGCCTTATGTCTTACAGATCTACTTATAAGTGACGGACTACTGTGTATGATGCAGAAAAAACTGTAAACTACATAATAATATATGTAAAAAAAATGTTAAATCAGGATATTTAAAAGATGTGATACACAATCTCAAAGCAAATTGAATCTGCACCCAGCTATAGTGTGAAGCTTTTAAAGATGTGTTTGAGAGATGCGTACAGGTAAGGAGGTGATAGAGCTGGATAGGGTAAAAGACTAGAGAGCTCCTGCATCACTCTCTTTATTCAGAGATGAAGTACAGGCTAAATCTCACTGCACCGCTATCTTCAGGTAGTCAAAGGGCATCATGGTTAAATTCATCAAAAAGTTAATAGAATGAATGTCTTCAGAAGTTTAAACTAACTCATCTTGGATGCCATCGAATGAGACCTATTAGTTAAAAATATTGACAGAGGTCTAGGGTGGAAAAAGAAACTGGCTTGCACATAAATCCAAAAACTCTCTGTACAGTAATACTTCCCATACTTACTGCTCGTATTTCTTCTACATTTTATAGCAGTATTTTATGAGCCTAGAGCCCAGAGTTGCTCACTACATCAAATAGTAAATGGAAAAATGTAATAATTTCTCACCTGCACGTTCTCTCTGAGGTCAGTTCCTTCTCGAAGCGGTTGAATGGCAGTCTTAAAAACCTCATCCACCGCCTTGATGAGAAGTATCCTCATGGTGGCATACTCCCGACTCCTCTTGCCTTTGCGAACTGACAGCCCTCTTTTGTGGGGCTTACCCCCTCCGCGTCGGTTGGTCATGGCGACGTGGACAAACAACCAAGCGTGAGGAAGCACCTCACCTGTTAATGACTGAAGGGGGATATGGCGAAAGCCTGGCTGTAGACATTCGAAAGGGATAGTGTACTGACCGATAAATTCGTCCCCGATGTAGTCGTCGTCCAGGACGACAAAGCGTGCCATCGCTAACTCGGGGAGGTTAATCTGGAACTCGAAGCTCTCGTCGAAAAGGGGGTTGTCTCCGTTTTGATGGACGGTTTTAGTCCTTTGTTCGGCACAATCAGCTGGAATGCCATGGATCTCGACATACACATAAGGGTCGACGACGTCACCTTTGGCACCTGAGCCTTTGGGTTTGGGGAAATTTTGTCCGCTGATGATCTTTATGTGAAGGAGTTGCGGAGATACTCCAGGCACGGAATCTTTAGTATTTGCGCTAAAATAAGACACCTGCTCCCTCATTATGGATGGACGCAGCACATATCCGCAGTTGCCATTTTGCCTGAACCAACCGATGTTCAGATCCATCATCAGACCCGGAGTCTGGTAGTTCATCGCGACTATTTGGCACCCGCACTTCCAAAAGTCCTGAGGGTTCATATTGCTCGAGTCGATTCGCATCGGACTGGGGTAAACCCTAGCGAGAAACTTTTTGTTGTAATTTACAAATTCGCCGGGAGAATCGCTAGCACACCTACCAGCAAACACCTCATTGAAAGAGCAAATCTCCCAATGCTTCTGGTTCTGGAATGCCGTCTGAAAGTCCTTGAACTGAACAGATTTACACAAGGTCACCAGGTCCGAAAGGTCTTTGGAGAGCTGAAACTTTTTAGCTTGGGTTACAGTCTGCTGTTCCCCTCCTTCGATGTTCATTCGTTGAGACATTTCTGCTCCTTCGTCCTCGTCTGTGACTTCCCCCTCAGAGCTTGTGCAGGTGCTCCCTAGCTTCTTTGCTTTTAACAGAATCTTGCCTTTCAGATCGTTAGGGGAGGGAAGGTAGCTATCTTCAGGTTTTGGTGGATCTGTGTGAATTTTGTCCCCGAGAATCTTTTTGAGGTGTTGAAACATTACTTTCTGCTGCTTTATGGAACAGTGATTCTCTACGCACAGTATCAGAGGGAATTCCGATGCTACAAAGGCGTACTTGTTTATTATGTCGATAACGTTTCGGAAGACGATCTGCGACGTCATGGTATGACCAGTGTAAATTACTGGCTCGTTGTCTGGCCCATCCCAGACATCGAGTTCTACGCTTCTACATCCCATTTTCAAAGCACGGATGTATCCTGTGATGTCCGAGGGACCCCTGAACTGGTCCTCGATTAAATAGGTGTTGTGAGAGGAGTTAATGTAATAGTGAGACAAAGGCTGGTTCATGTCTTGGCATACTGTCTTTTGTTCCGGATCAAAGATGTGGCAGTCGTTGGACATAAGGTAGTTTGTAAATCCATCTAATGACAAACAGCCCTTGAGCTGTCCCTCTTTTGATGGTTCATACCTCTGAATGACCTCTAAACTTGTGTCTTCACTAACCTGAGCCATGCCTTGTTCTGCCTCTAAAAAGATCATCAAGTCTTTTGTATCGAGAAATTCTTTGTTGCTAGAAAACTGAACGAGCAAGAAGTATATTTCCGGTCTTGTGCAAAGATCATGATAGATCTCAACAAATTCCTCTTTTGTAACCTCACACCCAATTTTGTCTTTTGCTTTGTGTAGCTCTTTGATTTTGAGCTCTATTTTAACATTTTTGAGTCCAGGATTTAATTTTTTGGTCAGCTGTACGGCGGAGCAGAGACTTATACTTTTGCTGCCGCTAACATCAGCCTCATCGAAAAGATCCCCGAGCCAGGACGAGCGCAGGTTGTTCTGACTGCTTTCGATCATGTTCAGGTTAAGTTTTCCGTAGGATATCAGGTACCTGAGCCCCGTCACCCAAATGTTAGCTACATCGGCTGTGTTTGCAACTAAATCCAGAGACTCGTAGTTCTCTCCATAAATGATTGAGAATGCACTGTCTTCTGAAATCTGATCATAAACACCATTGGTCCTGAATGTATCTGTATTCTTACCAGTTCGCACTTCCTTAATGGACTTGATGTCTATTTTTGCTTTATCCGACTCCTTTTTCGATGGCTCCCACCTGAGAGACTGCATGTCTGCATCAAGCAGAAAGTAACGATAGTAAACTCTGGAATTGGACCGCACTTTCCTCAACTCGGAACCGTCCACCATGGCATTGATGCAGTCGCTAGCGCTGCTGATCTTCTTTTCCATGGGCATGCTGCTAAAGGAGACTGTCTTCTTTCTCTCTTTGCGCTGCCTTGAGCCATCCTGTAAAAGAACAGAGTTTATAGTGAGTATTCAATATGGCTGCTTAAAACGACCCTGGCTTTACTGTATCTCCTACATATGTGGACGTCTGACCAGTCCTGCACACTCCTGCCTAATTCTGACAACTCTCAGAGAAACTCGGATCAATCCAATGCACTTGTGTAGAACATTCTACCAATTTCAACTACTCCTGCACATTTTGATCAATCCTGCCCCGCTCCAGCACAAATTTTAACCAATCTGCCCCCTCCAGTTGCGGGATTAAAGTTTATTTAATCTCACCCACTCCAGGACAAAGTTTAACTAATCCTGCCCACTCCAGCACAAACTTTAACCAATCACTCCTTCATCCCGCCCACTCCAAGAAAACAATTGACCGATCCCGCCCACTCCAGCACACAGGTCGGCCAATCCCACCCACTCCAGCACAAAGTTTAACCAATCCTGCCCACTCCAGACAAAATTCGACCAATCCTGCCCACTCCAGCACAAAGTTTATCTAATCCTGTCCACTCCAGTACAAAGTTGATCTAATCCCACCCACTCCAGCACAAAGTTGATCTAATCCCACCCACTCCAGTACAAAGTTTAGCAGTAATACTTTCTCCCCAGTTACTTCTAATCATATCTCAGTGTCGTTCGGTTAGTTAGTCGTTTAGTTAAAATGTACACTTCTGCATCCACATATTAGACAAGCATGTTTTCTGAATAAGCACAGACGTGCATAAACCGTGCATTGTAAATGAAATATCATCTACTCTTTCTCTTCCTCTCTCTGGTTCAGTCATGTTGAGCACAGCCTTGACTTAGTTTCGCTGTCACAGTGAGTTATGACTAAAGCATGATGAATTTTCATCCAGAGAGTGAAGACCTTTCATCCGGACATGCCCGAAAGCAGCGAGTGATAAGAGCTTAAGAGAAATATCATGATGAAAATCGCAATCTCAAGTCGTTTCTTGATGTGATGTGGCGTCGATTCTGTAGAACTTGCATTCGGGTAATCGCTACATAAAACCAAGCAGTGGTTATGACTTTGTAACACATGAAGAAGAAAAAGAGCTGTGAGGGAATTTTTAAATGAATTTGAACAAAGTTAAGGCACAAATTTGGCTAAAAAAAATAAGATGAAAATTCCGAATTGCTACGCTTCTTATGAAATGGAAGAGCACACCAGCATTGCCAGTATGGAAATATGTCAATACAGCTAGTATCAAAAATTTAATAAATCATGTTATAATACATTTTCCATAATGTTTGTTGGCGGTGTATATTTCTATAACACTTACACACTTCACGCAGCTGATTAGATTTGACGTCATGTTGATATTTATTTATTTAAGGCTTCATCAGGTTTACAAGGCTTTACAAAATACAACATTATTGGTTTACTAGTGATTTATTAGATAGCAAACTTAAATAGCATGCTACATATTGTTTATTGCAGAAATATTGTCATGTATCGTAAATTAATTTGGTCAAATTGCACACCCTTTATTGCCATGAATAAATATTTACATATATTTTTAGTTCATATAGTTTTATTCTGGATATCAGTAACTGCAGTATTTTGATATCTGCTGAACAAACGTGCAGTGAATCGGTAGACTTACTTCTAGAGTAACGAACAAATTCAATAAATAGCCACGTATACACTCACGCTTACTAAGAATCAATTCTACTCCATAGAATTTAATCTACGATCAAGCAGCTGCACATGTATCAATTAGAGCAGGGCTTCTACACGTTAACTCAGGTAAACGCTCATCGACCGAGGCGCTGTATATCAACCCGCGAGCACAACAAGCACGGCTTTCTGAGAGAAAGACCCCCATGGGACCTTGGGAGTCACCTTCCAAGCCTTGGGCTGTCCATGTGATAGGCTTGAGAAGAATAGCCCACAACAAACGAGTGTGTGTGTGTTGTCCAGCCCACTCGGCTGGGTCAAAAGGAAGTCTTAACTTCCTGTTGGAAATCACTGACCGTCTCCGATTAGCGTTAGCACAAGCTGTTTGTTTGGGATTAAAAAAAAAAAAAAGAGCTGACATCCTTTATGAAGAGAAAATTATTTCTAAAATAATAGTGATATTATAGCATTTTATTTGCGCTGACAAACATCACGTCTTGTTTGTTGCGAAGAATGTCTGGAAAATATCTGATAAATCCGTTGTTTTGTGTTTTATCGCTGTTGAGGACTGACAGCAGCCAGGGATTTCAGCTCTCGGACATCCATTAACAGCTTTTAGCTGAATGATCTGCCCGTCTCTGGTGACATCATCTCAGCGAAAAGGAAGAGAGGACGATAGCGGCGTAATGTATTGTTATCACCAGATGTCTGGAGCTTTGTGTAACGGATACGGCTGACTTTGGGTAGATTCATTACCTGACTTTTTTTTTTCAGCACAGGTGTGCTGACACAGAACGATTAGTGTGCAAAAAGAAAAAGTTGTTTTATTTGGTAGAGTCACACACACACACACACACACACACACACATAAAAAAAAAAACTTTACTATGCATCTGGATATTAACATATTGGTCTCTGGTTTGTATGTGTTTTGATCAGACTGAATCTCTCTCCGGCTTCGTTAATCGATTTCTTAATGAAGGTTCACGCAAAACTGGAATAAACATTTTCCACAATCTCTCTCTCTCTCCTGTGTATGTTGCTCAGACAAAGAATGTAAATCTTATCCCTGATGCAGCTCATTTGCATTTTGTGCCAACTAGAAATCTCCAAAAGAAGTGCAAGTGAAACAGACAGCTTGAAGCATGAAATAAACAACGAGAGATACGGCTGGGTATATGAATAATAAGTCAGCATGAAATCTGCGCAGACAGACCAGAAACAAATCCGTATAACGTTTAATAAATGAGACTTGATGTGTTGTTAGATGGCCGGAGATTATTCCACTAGACAGCTATTGCTTTTTACAAGTAAAGAGTTTTCTTCCTCTTTTCTTCATTTTATTTCATTTCACAGGGTTCTTGTGCTGCAGAGTTTTCATTCATACCTGTTTTTTTCCTGTATGATCTAATTCTGTTATGCTGTATGTCAAAATATCCGTAGTATTTCGTGTTGTCAGCAATTTACATAGTGTGTGTGTGTGAGCATGTAAAGCATTTTTATTTAAATTTTGTGTAGTGTTTTACTGTTTTTTAGTAACTCTACTGCAACAACGGCTAACATAAAGAGAAAAAAGAGAAAAAGTCAGTAGCAGTGTAGGAGATGAATCTGTTTAACAGTATCATTTGCAACATCACATTTACACAAAATCTTCAAAAGCAAGTTTCATTAGAGAGGTTCTGTGTTAAAGTCGCACAAAAAGAAAAAGTCTTCAGTGAGCCGACAGATAGCACTAATTCCATTAGTGTGTGTGTGTGTGTGTGTGTAAAAGTCATCCTACACAATAACCACCCGCCCCCTTGTCTCCCTCACACCAGATATGATTCTTTTCAAAGGTAAAGTGCAGGTTCATTTGTTTTATTTTTACTTTATATTTTGCAGTAATCATTTTTATAAATATATAAATATTTTTGGGTTGTGGAACGAATCTTATGGGGAAAGTTTTTATATACGAGTGATTACACGCACGGTTCTGGAACGAATTATGCACGCAATGCATAAAAAGTTTAACTGTACTGGGAAAAAGGATTTTCAACCACATTATTGTTTTTTAATTCTGTTTGTTTAATCATGAGCATGTTTGTTTAAGCTATTTTTTTAGGGAGATTATGTCCCTGGATATTTTTTAAATAAACTTTTGAGAAAAAAATGTGTATTGTTACTGTTAATTATTAATTGATTAGTGATTAACTGATTATTAACTTGCTATTGGTTATGAAATATGCAAGAAACTTGCACACTAGTCAAAGACTCTACTCTAAAAGTGGAAAGATAATTGAAAAAGCTTTTTATTTTTGCTGATTATTATTTTTTTAGAGCAGCGGTCCTAAGCTTTGTATATTATGCATATTTAAAATAGCATATTTCTTGAATATCAGCATTTTTAAATGTGCAGAATTTCGGAAAAAAATCCAAGACAACTGTATTTTAATATTTCTTAGTTTTTATTTATCAAAATTTTCCGATTCGGTAATTTTTCTTCAGATTTCATTACAACTCCAAACAAACTGTACAAATAATTTGCTCCTACACAAAATAACTGAATTGATCCCCCCCCCCTTTTTTTTTCTTCAAAATACAGTGAAAAGCTTCAGGTTGATGCTGGGAGCAGCCATTTTGATTTGACATCATTGGCTGTATCTGGGGTTCAAACTGAGGGGGCGTTTTTCTTTCGTTTGTGTTTTTTTTTTTTGTAGTCTTGGGTTGGAAACGGCAGCTCATTTTTATGCAACTGGAAAGCGGTGTGCAGGCTGGTGAGAGTTTGTAGAGCAAATGGCTGGCTGGTTACATAACGGTTATATAATCCCTCCAAAAAAATCCTATTACTACTAAACACAAGCGCTTATCTTCGTTTATACTGAGATCTCATGAAAGACAGAAAAAGTACAAAGTGTGCCAAAGGTGTCAAACCACCGCAGTCTGAGTTAGTTCTCACGACAGATCTCTGATGATAAAGTTAGAAAAGGGGCCCTTCGGCATGTTTCCATTTATACTTCAGCAGACAAGTTCGGTCAATAATGCGCAGATCTCACATCTGAAAGAATTTTTTTTTATTTTCTTGAGATGGTGTTTTAAATAATATCAGGGTCAGTGTAATAATATATATTTCTCATTTTTCACTTGTCACCATCTTCTCCACTGTCAATGAGAGAACAATTCATGCAGAACGTGTGGAACGAATATTTGAATTTGTGGCACTGGAGGGAAAAGGGGAAAAAAAAAAGTCTCTTGGTGTGTTTGATCAGAATCAATCACTGAAAAACCAAAGTGTCATGTGCGGCCTTGGGCTGCTGCAGCCTGTCATAAAACAAACTGAAATAGCACAACAAAACATCTGGCCTAGGTTTCTTCAAAGAATTCTGATTAAAGTGTGTTAAACCCCCCCCCCCTTTTTTTTAGAAGCGGAGTGTGTTGAACAAACCACAAGACAAGCATCTAACAAATGAATGAGGGAAAAAAAATAGGAAGGGTTTATAGTCAGGAGGTTACGCATACAAGCGGACACATGTGCCATTAAAAAAAGTAACTTTTCTTCCAGCGGAAAGATTTAAAAAAACATTTCTTTTTACTTTTTTTTGTTTATAGCATCTTGTTTCAAATGTTACGGTATTTACCTCTCCAATAATTCACACTAAAACAAATGCAGAAGTGTTTATGTGTTAAATAAAATACTTTATGGTACAAGACAGGGTTACTGTTACCACATCAAAGTTGATTGTTTTTCTTTAACAGCACATCCTGGAGTTTTTTTTATTTTTTTTATCTTCTACCCCAGCAACTTGCCAAGGATTATATCATTTTATATAAACAAAAACAATATAAAACCTCATGTTACTAAGAAACCAGGACTGATGCAGAGAGCTGAAACTGGAGACTCCTTCCATTCATACCTGCAGTAAATTCGTGTTCCAAACTGCTCATACTGTGAATGTTAATATTCACAGGCGTCCTGGAGCCTAACCCAGCAAACTGAGGGGGATAAGAATACACCCTGGCAACCCATTTCAGGACACAAACACACACACACACACACACACACACACACACAATAGGCAACTACGAAACACAACCCAGCTTCTTTGAACTGTGAGAGGAAACACAGCAAGAACTAGGACACGAACATGCAAACTCTCCTCACACAGACCAGATGCGAGAATCGAACCTTCAGTGCTAACCACGATGCCACCATGACACGCCTAGACTCTTTCCTGAAATATTAAACAAACACTGATCACCGTTTATTCAGTTACTGTTTGTTTTTGCTGCTATAACAGAAACTATGACACACAAAAACATTAACATCTGTCAGAAATGCTGTAATAGAAAACTAATCAGCACCTTCTGATCAATCAGGATACAAGGTGTAATGGGGTGATGGTATTTAATATTGTTCTCTTTATAAATGGAAAGATGTAAGTGTGAGAAAAAGGCATCTTTACATGCACCCACACAGCTGCCAAATCGATCCCTTTTTTATTTTTCATTTACATTCACACAAGTTTTGAATACGTATTTAAATCTTAAACTTATTCAATTCAAATCGTCTCACAGATATGCACTTTATTGTCTGCAGGAAAAAAAAAAAAAACATAACCATATGAACAGATGAAGTCTGAGAATATTTTCAAAATGATCTGTATCATTGTTCACCGTCAGGTGTGGTCGTATTTTCACAAACAGCGCTAGTTCTCCGTTAGGCGTGATCTTTAGGATTTCCTCTCATGGCGTCTAAGGAAAGCCCTTGTGTCTTTGAGCCTTAGAAACAATGCTTACAGCAATATTACTAAAAAAAATAATAATGATAATTCTGTGCTTTTACATAAGAGCTTTTGGACAGCCTTAACATAAAGATTGCCTCAAGGCTCTTGTTTCAGAAAAAAAATAATAAAACCACGGCATTGTTCATTTTTTAGTTCAGCGGGCCACTTCTTCAAGCACGACTCCATCAGACCTCTGCGGTGTGCTTTATAAGTGCTGTAAGTTGTAAGGTGGGGCCTCCATGGATCATTCAGACTGATTGGATGCCCAGTCGGATTGAGGTCTGGGGAATTTGTAGCCCGGATCAACAACCTTAAACAGAGAACTATGATGTAATGGGTGTTCTGATACCGTTCTATCAACGGCACCCAAGGGGAAAAAAAAAAACTAGATTAAATTCTAGCGTGCCAAAGCATACTTAAGTGTACTTGCTCCAGACTAATGACTAGTACTGTATACTTGAAACAATTTTAAGTCTATCAAGTGAACTTTTGTGTGCTAAATAGGAAAAAACTTTAAGTATATTTAGGACACTTTAAAGTATATGGCTGTTTATGGACTAATGTATATACCTGACACAGTAATTAATGAAATTTAAGGTATATATTTAATGTATTATAAGTACATTACAGCAGTTCTTTGTGTTACAGATACACGAGTAATATCCCATGAATATATTCACTACTTAGCAGTATTAGCATGCTTCTGGACAAATCTAAAAAAGAGCACACTTTGTGGTCAAGGCGTCACCACAGAAGACAATCCAAACCTCACACAACTTCACATAGATTTTATACCCAATGCCCTTCCTGACACAACACTCGAACTGGACCCTCAGATTCCCTCAAATCGACAACCTAGCGCCTTAGCCAACTCGCTGTTTTTGTTGCTGTTAATAACCAGTACATTAAAGGGATCGTTACAAAAAAAAAATCATTGTCACAAGCATATTTTTAATATATTGAAAAATAAACTGAAAAACTATTTTTTTGCAAAGTGTACTATAATACAAATATTAAAATTTTAACGTAAAAGCTTGCTGTTAATATTTTTTTATATATTCCAGTAGCTGATTGTACATTGTTTTATTAGTATATTGTCAATGTACTATAGAAGATTTGAATATATTTGGAATACACTAAAGTGTTTTTTTTTTTTTCACTAGTTGCAGCATTAACTTTTTTTCAGCTGTTTGTGCTACATTGGCTTTTCTGTGTTTGTGGTCAGACCGGACGGGACGGCCTTTACCTTCCTACAGGTATGAATGAGCCATGATGTGGCCATGATCCTGTCACCAGTTTACTGTTATATAATTGATAATCAGTGTCAATGTTATGTGATGTTAATGTTATGACAGATCGGTGTATACAACTAAGCAATATATACAGTAAGTCGTTTGATCTTTCTTACGATCATTCGAGTTACGTATTTCCACATACTGTATACGAACCGACCGCAGATCTACGAACATGATGCGTAGATGCGAAGGCAGAAATGAGTCGGCCTCACCGGTTTCGATGAATCAGTCTGGGAGCACGAAGATAGAAAATAGCCGTCCTGTAATGATGAATAATCTTAATTTCGGAAAATCCTCAACAAGACAGAGTTAACAGTCGAATACAGCTTTGAGACAAAATGGCGTCCATTCAAACCCGCAAGTAAACACCATGTAACTTGTCTTCCCGGGGCTGCCTTTAAACAAGGTCAGATGACCGCGCTGCGAGAGTATGATGCGGAACCAAAACACCAAACCTGTATTGTTTATTTGTGTCGAAGGTGTTGAACACTCATATCTGTCCTACGGTTCGATTCGGAGTGAGATGCCATGTCATTTTAAAAGTTTTATTGCTATTATTTTCCATTTCATTTTATGATTATCATCTTCTCTTTTATGTAAAGCACTTTGAATTAAACTTGTTTAAATTTTTCGCGCAGAAATATTGGAAATGTAATTACTACGCCAAAAATCCCAAAACTCAAGGTGAATCTCAATAAACCGTACTTACGGCCACCACGCGAACCCGCATAGGTGAGATAGAGGTGTAAGACTCCCTTTGTTCACTTTTTACGAACATGCTTCCGGAACAGAACTCGTTTGTAAGTCGGGGACTTACTGTACACCAAATACAAGCACATATAAAAGCAATGAAAAGTGCATAAACTAATGAACAAAATGATCCTCAGATGATCTCAATCTCATTGCAGAACCAAGTTAATAAGGCGAATTTTTCTTTAAGTACTTTTTTTATTGGATATAGTCGCCAATTTCTCCATCTCTAGAGTGCTTACGGTAACGTCTATAAATTTTATGCATTCTATATTAAACATTAGATGGGTAATGTTAAGTTTTAAGGTTAACGTTTAATGTTAAGTTTAACGTTAAGTTTAGCATACTACATTTAGCAAATACCAATAAATAAGTCATGATAAGAACCAATTGAACAACAGCGTCTGGTCAAATCCCACCATCAAAAAGTGAAGGGAACCGTAATGAGATCATGGTGAGAACCCGAGTAACAGTGGAATGTAAACAAACATCACATGGCCGGCGCAAGAGGAAGTGATAAGACATGCTGATGATGAAGGAAGTCCTGGATGTGAGGTTGTTTCTGCAACAAAAATAGTGCCGTAGGGACGAAAGGTTGAATCCCAGCACTGCCAGACGTACATTAAAGTCCCTTATCTTTACCAGACTGTTTCAACTTAACATGCTGTGTTTTATCACAATTCTAACAACGTGATTTGTTTTGGATTAAAGGTTATCTGAGACATCCTTTATATACTGTATATGTCAGTGTTCTGTGTTTTGTGACTTCCTCCTACAGAGTAAGAAAAAAAAACGAAAGCCGCATACAAAGCTGAATCTCCCCGTCAAAATAGATGCCTGTTTTGAAAGGATTTGGCTTTGTGTAGGACACAAGAAAGGAGGAGGAGTTTGTTGTCATCAAAACCCATCAACAGCTGAACGCAGAGAGAGAGACGAAATGGGCGCTGGAATCCTGCGTCCCGCTGATTATTTCTACTAATAATCTATAATAGACTATTTTTATCTAGATCCCCTAACGGATTGAGGAGAGACTTTGTCTTTGTTTTCAGGTATTCACATTCACATCTGTCTTTAATGTCCACTGGGCATTGGTAATCTCACTAAAGTGAAGCAAACGTGAATTTAGAAGGCAGGCTTATGAAACAAAGCGAGAGAACTCTCTCTCTGTGTGGAAAAAAATAAAACATGCACGGAATTTATTTCTGAATATTGAGCGCATGGGAACAGGAGCTTCAGAGACCCCATATGTGTTCACTGCTAAACAATACGCTCGCTCCCATGGGTAATGTTAACCTGGTTACTGATGAGCACGTCCAGCCTGAATGCTCCACGAGACTCTCACAGATAACCTGAGTCAGAGGGTGATCTCTAGAGAGACATAAAGTGCACTAGTCTCCCTTTGAAACCAGGTTCAGAAACGGTTTATTAAATCAGGATTGACAGCTCGAGCTGATGGCTCTGGCCTGTTCACTCACAAAATAATAACGACTCGAAATCTAATACCGCAGCTTGCGTAAGCCTTCCTGCACTCGAGAGCTGCTGCCAATGCCTCGACTTCGGAGTGCTATGCAGATTTAATGAATTTCCACAACGCTAATGACTTGTGCACCTGTTGGTATCGTTCAGTGAAGAAGTACTTCGACTCATTTTTTTAATTAGTCGGTGAAAAAAAGTATAATAATGATTAACATTAAAGTGGAAAAAAAAAACGTAGTAACGACACTTCGGGTAAATGTGGTCGGTGGAGATGTTAATCTAGACCCTGTAAATAAACATCTCTTGAATACGCATCTCTAGTCATGTCTAGATATCCTTAGGGTTTTTTAGCAACAGTCTCTCTCTCTCTCTTTCTCTCTCTTTCTCTTTTTTTTCCAGCGAGATATAAAGAACACGATGTTTCATTAACCTGAAAATCGCCGCATGGGCGACTTCATTACTAATGGCGATTGAGTCAGGGCTGAAAATTAAATCTCCGATAGACCTGAACATCACAGGTTTTCATTAAACCCGGGATCCTGGGGCCGTGAGATCATAATGAAATAAAATAACGTGTAGTCCGGAGACTTAATCAGAAGTAATCAGTCTCTTGCGTGCCCCCATGCAGATTACACTTTATATATCCAAATAGAATGGAGGCAGGACCTTCCTGGTGGTACCCAGAGGTTAAAAAAATACGATTAGGCTAATTATAACTGGAAAAGCAGGAAAAAATAAAGCTGAAGATGGTGTTTTAATGTCGGTTTGCCTTCCTGCATCAAATTGGCTAAAATTTCAGCTTTGTATTTACTTGGTACAGGAAGCTGAACACAAGTAAAGGTTGTGTAAGCGTAACCACAAGTAGACAATTTCACCAAATGACTCTACAATTATATTCTTACTGCATTACATCTAATAAGAAACAGCAAAAAGTATCTATTTATATTATTCACAAGAGGAAAGAAAGGATAGTTCAGTTTCGTTCCTGCTTTGGTTCGGTTTTAACTGACAGCCGTTTAAGTGGTTTAACCACAGGGTTTCATCTGCTAAGTAACAGCACAAGAAATTAAATTACAATCGTGATGCTTTGACATGTCTTACAAATACGCTTAGGTTATAACTGTGTTGTGACCTTTTGGTGGACGAGTCAGTTATTTGGTTTAGAAAATTGTACATGGTCTAACATGGATTTGTTTTTTAAAAATATATCATAGCTTTGGCAGAAAATAAAATTAAAAGAAAGAAAAAAAAAACACAATTGCATGTTCTGCACATCCTCGTGTTTTACAAGAGTCTTGGTGCCCCTGTAATCCTGCAGGTCGTGCTCTCTAAGCTATTCACACAGCACATCTATACAAAAATAATAAAACTGTAAAGTTGGTGTGTCTGCACATTGAAAATGTTTGCAATAAAATAATTTGGGGGGGGTTTAGAATTTTTGTCCGTTGAATTAATGTTAATATGGTTTTAACAAATGTATTTAACCGAGCTTGAGGTTACATATAGGCTTTGTTTCATCGCAATCGGCCCATATGAAGAGAAGATATGCTACTTTGAATTTTAAATGGAAAATGCCCTTATATCATAAAAAAAAATCATTAGTTAATCTCAAAATTCAACAGGTGGCGTTGTACATTTTTTAAAACCCGCTTATGAATTCCACGCGAACAAAGTTGTGGGCACGTCCAGTTATTTGCTTAGTTCGTTTAGAAACTTAGCTAGAAACTTAGCGAAATTGGCACCGAGGTATCGTGATAATATCATAACGGGAAGCTCCTGGCGATACCCAAACCTATGGAATACCACCTCCTACTGGACTGGCGTGTAAGGGCAGAAGATCGAATCGAACCGTCTACGTATGATTTGTGATTACCAGCTCTAGGTATTACGATAGCATTCTTAATTTCAGGTTCAAAATCTAGAGAAAATTAATTGCTACTGGGCTGTAGCTCAGACAACTACGGCTGAGGCATCGGATGCACGTGTGACTTTTAGTTTAATGGAAGAAATTGCTTGAAAAAAGACAGGAAAGAGTCGATCTGTGAGAAATATGAACAACACTTACGGTAAGATTTACATTTGGAAAACACCAATGAGAAGGATGGATTAACTGTTTAACCTTGATACAAAAAAATTTGAATTAAGCTTAAGCCATGCTTCTACTTAAATACTTGAAATTCTTAGCCAGCAACGGTTGGTTATGGAATATGTGGCACAAAAATACATTATAAAGAGAGAACCAGCTAAATATATTAAATGCCATACACTGGCCGGCCACATTATTAGGTCTTTTTTTTTTTTTTCCAGTGGTGTAAATACTGAAGTCAAGAGCTTCCGTCAAACCTCAATCAAGCACAATCTCAGAGACTGGGAAATGCCAGGGGTGTTTTTACATGGTGGTTTCAGAAACTACCGATCTAGGATTTTTACACTGAATGATGTAAAAAGAATAAAAGGCGGGAAAAAAAATCCACTAAGCGTTAATTCTGTTGGCAGTTACTGAGAAAGATCAGAGGAGAACACCCTGCTTCAAATAACAATTCTATATAGTTGTGGTGAGCAGAAAACCATCTCTGGAAACAAAACATGTCAACCTTTGAGGCAGACTGGCTACAAAACTGTAAAACTCTATCATGATTAAACAGAAACCTGAAGCACCATCAGGGACAGGTTCAAGGAAACTGGACAGGTGAGGACTACGGGTACTGTACTTCTCCTGGTCTGATGAATGAAGTCAAAAGTTTGCATTAACAGCATGAATCCATGGTCCAACCTACTAGGCTGATGATAGTGGCACACAATAGAGGCCCCTGAACACTTCAAGCATTGTTTGAATGCCACAGCCCATTTATTACGTCATCTCAAACTGGTTCTATGATCACGGCAGTGAGATAAGTGGACTTCAGCCATCACAAGACCTAAAGCTAATAGAGCACCACAGGAATGTGGTAGAATAATCTGTACCAATCGTGTGGCGGAATCGTGTCAACATGGAGCAGAACCTCAAGTGAATATTTTCAACACCTTCTGAGATCCAAGCTATGAAGAGCTGAAGATGAGCTGAGAGCAGCTCAGTATTAAATGTGGAGACGACAGCTGTCTGGCTAGCTTCTAATGCTTAAACTTACTGTGTACGGCTAAAAATAAGTTTAAATACTGTAAGTTATGTTGTCGTTTGCTGATGTAGTCACTTTTGATGAGCGCTAGGGCTGCACGATATTAGGAAAATATGCGAAATGCAATATTGTTGTTGAATAATGCGATAACGATATTTCTTGCGATATAACATTTCCCTAGAGAAATGCATTTTTTATTATTATTATTGGCTATTTTTTAAAAATCATTTATATATGTAATGATCATACTAAAATAAACAGGTAATA
>JAQMYJ010000019.1:3039085-3062479 GCA_030014305.1 Clarias laeviceps | reverse complement strand
ACACACAGACCCTCGAAACACGCAGTCTGCAAAAAAAAAAAAAAAAAGCTGTCAAACTACCGCATTTTCTTAAAACATGTCCAAAAAACAAGCTCTGCACTATTTTGACATACTCTTCGATAGACTAGTATACTAACTCTGGCGTTGTCATGGCAACCAGCACGAGCGCAGTGGTGAGCAGCGTTCTATGCAGGCGCACTACGTAGTACGCAAGTGCGCGCGATTGAGCCCGCCTTTTTTTTTGCGGTTTTCGAGAACGCGGATACGCTGCCTGCATCAGGGTTAGCCAATCAGAGTGGAGAAGGGCGTGGCTTGTTATCTGGGCTCGCACAGCCAGTTCTTCTGATTATGTTTGCTAGAGATAAGGGAGAAAATCGATTCAGTTATAAATCGCGATCCTTTCGTGGGACGATTTACATATCGCCACTCTGAGTCCAAAATCGATTATTTTTTTACTATTTTATTTTACATTTATAATAGAGATGATCCAGTGGACCTGTTTTTTTCAGTGTGTATCGAGTGCAAAAGCTTCAGAGTGGCGCGACAGAAACACATTTTTATGATGTTATGTTATCAAAAATCATGCGCGTTAAAAGCCTCTGATCCGCTTTTTCTCCAAAATCTGTGAGCGAATTAGTCTCAAACCCAACTCATTATACACGCTTACACCCATGTGCTTTTGAGGCGGTAAAACCTCTTTGTTTCTTTATAATCGTACAGGTGGCACACACTGAACTATTTACACATTTTCTTCCTGTGTGATAGGATTGAATTATTTCCTAAGTTTGTTTAGAAATAATAGTTATGGCAGAGGACAGAGATACGCTCACTAAAAATGTTAAACTCTTGTATTTGAAGTTAGTTTGTATTATTTAAATGCTGCGCTTGATTTTT
Source organism: Clarias laeviceps (assembly GCA_030014305.1). Classification (NCBI taxonomy): domain Eukaryota; kingdom Metazoa; phylum Chordata; class Actinopteri; order Siluriformes; family Clariidae; genus Clarias; species Clarias laeviceps. The sequence goes on along the minus strand of JAQMYJ010000019.1, from coordinate 3,061,585 downwards.
AAGTGAATAAACTAATATTAAAAGGAATGGGCTACATTTAATTAATTGTTAAACTATTTTTAAATGTTTAAAATTGTAACACAATCGGGTGGAAAATGTAATATCGAATTGGGATCGAATTGGATCAATACTTTTATAATAGCAATTTTAATTGAAATTCCACACGCTATCATGATGATATAGTATCGGGAGGTGACTGGTGATTTTCATCCTTTAAGTTTATTAAAGATTATTTTTGGAGTTTTATTATGTTAATGGCTCCTAAAAGCATGTTTGGGTATTTCCTGTGTGATATCCCGGAATGCTCCTTGCAAACTACGTACAGCACCACGGCTCTCAGGGATTAAAGGCATTACAATCAATCAGTGTTTACTCTTAAAAGGGGACCAAGTGCTAGTATTTGGAACCTTTTTATTTTATTATTTCCATATAATTTATTCTAGGGTCATGGGATGGCCTGGAGTCTGTCCCAGAGGGTACAAGACAGGGGGCACCATTGATAGCATGCCAATCACCCAATAATGTCCTGCATGTATTTGAACCTCTGGGGTGAAACCAGGGAACACAGAAGACATGGGGAGAAAATACAACTCCACAACCTCAGACCGGAGATGAGATTCAAACCTCTGATTCTGAGGCAAAATGGTGATCTTGTTAATATCCTCTATGGCTACTACTACTAATTTATTCATCCTGATTTACTGGTTCGTTCTATTCTCAGGGTCGTGATGGATCCAAAGCCTACTGTCTCAGAAACACTCAAAAGAGGGACCCAGTAGCTGTAAGGTAACGACTGTCCTCCTTCTTCCTCTTTTACTTTTTTAATCATTTATTATTATTATTAGTAGTAGTAGTAGTAATAGTAGTATTAATTTCATTGATTCATCTTCTATACTGCTTATCCTGTGCAGGGACAAGGCACACACAGACCCGAACTGAACCCTCGACCATGGCGGTTGCGAGGCCACAGAGCTAACCACTATGTCACGATGACGCCCTTTATTATTATTATTAGCAGTAGTGGTGGTGGTGAAAGTAGTAGTAGTAGGAGGAAGAGGAAGAGGTGGGGTATTTCCCATTAAAACTTAGTAAAACCAGTAAGTCAGATGTTAGATGTAGAACTTGGTCAATAGGAAGGACTCCTCCCACTACCAGGCAAGAGAGATTAGCCTGATCAGCCTGAGGGTGGTAGAGCTCTCGCTCCATGCTTATCAATTTGTTGGCCAATATCTTGATAACGCTCAGCCCTAGAGAGGAACATGAACAATCATTTTATCTCTTTGTGTAACTTGACAAGAGCTGGCTACTTCAGGAGGTATTTGCAAAGAGTGATTGGAATGCACACTATGTTATTTATTTTTTCCATACGTGTATCACTATTTAATAGGTATATCTCAAGTGTAAAGGTGTAATGTACAAACCCGATACCAAAAAAATTGAAAAAGAAGAAGTAGAAATTGTGAATAAAAACAGAATGCAATGATGTGGAAGTTAAAAAAATGTCAATATTTTATTCAGTGTGCAACATAGATGACATATCAAATGTTTAAACTGAGAAAATGTATCATTTTAAGGGTTGATTTTAAATTTCATGGCATTAACACATCTCAAAAAAGTTGGGACAAAGCCATGTTTACCACTGTGTGGAATCCCCTCTTCTTTTTATAACAGTCTGCAAATGACTGAGGACTGAGAAGACAAGTTGCTCAAGTTTAGGAATAGGAATAGGAATGTTGTCCCATTCTTGTCTAATACAGGCTTCTACTTGTTCCACTGTCTTAGGTCTCCTTTGTCGCATCTTCCTCTTTATGATGCTCCAAATGTTTTCTATGGGTGAAAGATCTGGACTGCAGGCTGGACATTTCAGTACCCGGATCCTTCTCTCCTACGCAGCCATGATGTTGTAGTTGATGCAGAATGTGGTCTGGCATTGCCATGTTGGAAAATGCAAGGTCTTCCCTGAAAGAGACGACGTCCGGATGGGTGCATATGCTGTTCTAGAACTTGGATATACCTTTCAGCATTGCTGGTGCCTTTCCAGATGTGTAAGCTGCCCAGGCCACACGCACTCATGCAACCCCATACCATCAGAGATGCTTCTGAGCTGAGCGCTGATAACAACTTGGGTTGTCCTTGTTCTCTTTAGTCCGGATGACATGGCGTCCCAGTTTCCCAAATAGAACTTTAAATTTTGATTCGTCTGACCACAGAACAGTTTTCCACTTTGCCACAGTTCATTTTAAATGAGCCTTGGCCCAGAGAAAACGCCTGCGCTTCTGGATCATGTTTAGATATGGCTTCTTTTTTGACCTATAGAGTTTTAGCCGGCAACGGCGAATGGCACGGTGGATTGTGTTCACCGACAATGTTTTCTGGAAGTGTTCCTGAGCCCATGTTGTGATTTCCATTACAGTTGACCTAATAAGTTGCAAATTGGTCCTCCAGCTGATTCCATTTAACTTTTCCGGCCTCTTATTGCTACCTGTTCCAACTTTTTTGGAATGTGTAGCTCTCATGAAATCCAAAATGAGCCAATATTTGGCATGACATTTCAAAATGTCTCACTTTCAACATTTGACATGTTATCTATATTCTATTCTGAATAAAATATTGAAATTTGAAACTTTCACTTCATTGCATTCTGTTTTTGTTCACAATTTCTACAGTGTCCCAACTTTTTTGGAATCGGATTTGTAATAAAACAAGCATAAATGATTCTTAAATCCAACCGTATTTTGATATTTGTGATTTTTACACACATTTCTTAAACATGGTGAGTCTGCAAATGTTTGTAAAGTCATTAGAACATAAGTGATACCCAAAATGACCTTAAAGACTTTAAATGTGGGTCCTGTTTAAAAGGCCCCTTTGTTTCATAAAAAAAAAAAAAAAAAAAAAAAGGTCATTGGAAATAAGCATCCAAAGAGCCCATTATTAGTTACTTGTAAACAAAAATGACCCACTGAGTCATAATATTGTGCAACAGTGCCATCTGCTGGATATCGTCTGTATTACTCGATCATATTATACCAGAATTACACAGTAATAACCCATTTCACAGGGAACAAACTGTTCCTGCATGTAATTATTTACACTATATTGCATCCTTTCACATATTTGAAAGATATAATTGTTTATTTATGTTTGAAAAGCAATTCGCATGTGCATCATTTAGCATTGCACAGCGTTCATTTGCATTCATACAGTAATTCACAAAGACTGACTGGACTAGAATACAGATATCAAACCCAGAACCTCTGTAGTCTTGTTTTGAAATCAGCCACTTAAATGAAAACGGTGTTGATGGTGGTATTAGCTTGAAGGCTGAAGCTTTGAAAGCTGATCTGTTTGTGCGGCATCTGTTTTTAGTGTAAAAACAGAAAGAAAGAAAAAAAACTTCTTTCCTATACCATTTAAAAACTAACCGGTCACTTACAGGAACATGATGAGTGTGTATGAGCAGGAGAGATCTCTTGCTATGACGCTCGTCTAAAACCCACAAAAGGAGAGCGACACAGGATGACGCAAAACGCATGGAAGAGATACAGGTATTATAATGATGATGAAACATAATCACGATGTGATAATGAACAAAAACATATCTTTATTAATATAGCAAGCACTGCAACATCGAAAAAAGTTTGTGCTTATTATATCAGGCTAATCTATGACATAAGCAGAACAGAGTTCTTAAATTGTCAAAGAATCTTCATGGAGAATATTCTAACACAGTTTTATTCCTCAGTCTGGTTTAGAATTCAGCCTATGATCATTCGCATGGTGGGACAATTAATAATCAAGATAAATCCTACAGTCTAAGTTACAGTCCTGAAGTCCAGAGACTAAAGTCTAGAAATGTCTCAGCTGCTTCAGAAAAAATGATGAGCAGAAGTCTGGAATTTAAGCAGCTTAGACACATCATCACAATCCACGTCTTCTTTTTCTAGTTAGAAGGAATGATCTGGGTGGGACAGAAACACAGAGCCGTGCACCGTTTTGCCAGCTCGCTGTTACATCCCTCATTTTTTACCAAGTCGGGGCAATTGGCATAAATGTCAATGTAAGGACAAGGATTGGCTAGAAAAAAAAAAAAAGTGACAAAAAAAGACAAACGGTAAGGTTGGAGGTCATACATACATCAAAGCAATGTTTAAAGAGCTATATTGACCGAGTAGGATGTTTGCATACTGTATGTACTGTATATACTATATGGAGATAACGACAGGTTACTCACTGCACAGTTTGTTTTCACAGTTTTCCGGACAGGCCGAGCAGGGTGGTCCCAGTGAGTACGGTGGCACCGTTCTGTAATTTCCACTGTTTGCGAAAGACAAACAAAAGAGAAAAAGACAAGCTAATTATGTTTTGTGAAAAAAAAAAAGAAGAAAAAAAAAAAACTTTTCACGTGAGCCAAGAGCGCTAAGTTAGAATGATCAACATACGCTCGGTAGTACTGGCAGTCGTAGAAATAGTTGCTCCCGCACTTCGCCGCTCCGCACCCGACTTCATACGAGCTGAACCAGATCACCTTGGATCAGAAAGAAAATCACTTTTTTTTTTCTTTTTTTTTTTAAGTACAACACTTTTTTTTTTAAAGAAAAAAAAAATCAACGAACATCAAGTTTTACAACATCCAACACTACTACACCATGTGCTTATGAAGCATTGATTTTATTTTTTTTTATTATTATGGAGATATCTATAGAATATGAAAGCAGATTATTGAGTACTATGAAAGCTACAGTTGGTTAGTTGTGAGGATTGTATGTCTGTCTCCTTCTAGGAATCCATTTTTCCTGGAAAGTGTTACCCAAAATATCATCTCATTTCTCCATGTATGATTGAATGATTGTATGATTTTTTAAGGAAGGCAGTACGTCTGCGAATGACGATCCCGGCTGATGTGGCTCGGATCCCACTGCAGATTTTCCGAGGAACGTTCAGCGAGTGGAATGCCTGATCTTTGAATATATCTTGGTACCCACTTGCGGAAGAGACGCATCTATCTGCGGGAACTATACACACAATCATTCACCACTTGAACATTACAGGAACTCGGCTGAGGCTTATCGCCACATCCCCTGTACAGTTCTGACTTTTTACATCTTCCTGGGAGTTCCTGGGAGGCCAGACGTGAATCAGACAGCCTGGTCATGGCTCCAGATTATTGAGAAAACTTTCTACCTTGATGGTATTCAAGCTGGGTTAGGTGCATTAGTGTAGCAGGAGATTATATAGAGAAATAAAAAGTCCCAGTTTGACTTGAACATCCCCCGTAATTTGTGTCAAAAACAAAATTGACAAAATGTCAATTCTGCACACATTCCATTTCTGAATGGAATGAAATTAACATAAATCAACAAATGTGTTACATATGCCTAACTGTCTAAACCGTTAATGCTATCCAGTGGTTGGCTGCAATGACTAGTATGATATTAAACGAGCAGACAGAACCTCTAGCACCCCAGTCACGCTGTCACACACTATAGACAATCTGGAAACACCAGTCAGTCTACAATGCAGATCTTCGGATGGTATGGAAACTGGAGAACCTGGTGGAAACCCACCATGAACATGTGTACATGGAGAACATGAAAACTCCATGTACACAGACTGGTGGTACCAGTTTGAACCCCCAACCATTTAGGAGCCAGTCAACAAAGCTAATGTCTAAGCCACTATGCCATCATCATATCATGTATTAAATACTACATTAAATTCCCAAATACTAAATAATTTAGGAAATTATTGAAATGAATGAATTATTGAGTTTTTATGAACAATACGTTTTACCAATAAGTGCATCATGAGTCACTGTAGCTGTTGCCACGACTCATCATCTTTGCAACCGGTAATAATAATGATGTTTTAACTTTCGAATTCTTGGCAACCAGATGTGATTTAGATTGATACTAAATAGCAATTTAAGTGAAAGCAATTTAAAACAGAGTCACGTCATCATTTGTGAAGTAATGCAAGAATATATGTAGTGTAATAAAAATACCTATTGTTCCATATCAAAGATAAACAATGTCAATTTTAAACAAAAAACATTTAAACTGTTTTTTATCAAGAAACTTGTCCTGTAATGAGCATTAATTTTGTAATGTAATGATTCACTGATTTGAAGTTTCTCTCTCTCTCAATCTCACTAATTCAAGCACCTAAGCTTTCGAATTAATGAACAACCTGTAAATTGCTGCACAAATTTCATGCAATTTCTAAAATGTTTTTACAGTGCAGATTGCAATTGTTTTTTCTTTTCTCTTTTTTTTTCTTTTTTTAACTCAGAACTAATTGACCTGTGTGTAGTGGCCGATGGATTTCCCGTTGGCGGACCCTTTGGGATAATCGTAATTGGCCACTTCGTTGTACCATGCAGACACGACATCAGTCCATGGAACAAGTGTAGAGCTTTTGAACAGGTTTTCACCCATTTGATATGCTGCGTGAACAGAAAACAAGAAACAAATATGGATGAAAAAAATGAAACAAAAAAAAAAAAACATGCATGTATTAGAGGCTGCAAATTCCATAAAATTATTAGTTTGCAAGGAAGAAAACACACAAGGGTTTGCACTGAAACCATTTTTTCATGTATCAACATATTTAAATTGAGAACGGAATTTCTACTCAAGAAAAAAAACATGTAAAAAAAAATAAAATAAAAATAATAATAGTAAACAACAGGTTGTTCAGTTTTATTTCATTAACTAGGTTTACATTACAATCTTAATTTAAAATATACATAATATAAGATATATAAGATATATAATATATTTGTCTGCTGTATTGGGAAAATAGTCAACAACAAGGTGTTGTAGTGATCGATTGATTCACCAATTGAAAATTCTCTGTATGTCTGTCCAGCCGGATTTTGGAATTTCATGAAACTTTGGGTCCTTTGGGTTTTGAGTGAAGTTAAACCCGCACCATAAATGAAATCAAAATGTTGACTAGAAGGGATTTTATGTGCAATTATTTGCCAGATCATGTCACAGCATCTAGCGTTTTTTTTTCGGCAAATATAAAACTATATACAAATATAAAATAAAAATATTCCCTCAAAGCGGGCGTGGCCGACGACAAAAGAAGTACAACTTAGCGTAAACAAGGCGTAAGATATCAACCTTAAACAATTTCTTTGTATTAATAAGTTCGACAGAGAGTTCTGCCGTACAGAAAGACAGACAGACATGTACATGGGCTTCAACCTGAACTAATTATTTTTAGCTTTAACCTTTTAACTATCTCTAAAAACTCTTGCTAGTCAATTATATAAATTATATTATTAGTTTTATATTATAATTAGTAAATTATATAATTAACAGATAGACATAATTATGCATTCATTCAAAACTGAAATTCAGAAAGAAACGCTGTGGCACACAATAAATTCCAAACTAGAACCCTCTTTAAACAATTCCTTTCCGATTTCCAAATATGTTAACACTGCTAATCATCGACTTTAAGTCGGCCTGTTAGCATTTGTCAAAAGCACTTGGATTCAGTCTATTCATTCTTTGCCAGTAACCAGTTTTCCCCTCACATCAGCTTTCAATTACATTCCTTCTCAGTGGCCAACTTAAAGTAATTCATCTCAATGGTCCACTGGAAAAAAAAAAAAACAAGTGTCAGCTTGAAAGATGTTCTCAATTCATCATGTCTAGAGCTGTAACGTGAGCTCAGTGAAACTGAATCGCTTCCGAGTAATTCTAAGTCATCCATATCTGGGTTAACGTAACTGTTTACTTGGATTTGAGCAAAGATACGTTCATTTAATGGATATACTGTAAGGGGTTTCATATTTATAATCAGTAAAACAAAGAAAGTTGGCCTACTCCCAAACATGCGGCTGCTGTCGGGGCCGTGCTCCATCGCACAGGTATCTGCCCACTTCTGAGCCGATGCGGCCACTTCTGAGCTCCAGTTCTGCAAGAGAGATGCACACACTGTACTAGTTACCGATATCACACACTGTCAAAAAGCATACATTGTGGATGGTCGCACATGGATGATGACCAAATCTTACCCGGATATTGTATTGTATTATTATTATCTAAGAAAGCTTCTATAATCAGAACGGATATCCAGGTGATTTCTTATTCATACTTTATAAACCTGCTATCCAGTCTGACCTAGAAGTTTCAATTTGATTCTGGTTCCTCTTAAGGTCTACTAGAGCAGGTTAGTCCTAACTGTATATATCAGTATTCTGGTCGAGCTGCAGACACCTGCTTCGCCTTTTTCGATCGTGGAGATGATGGGCTGTTCCACTGTGAAGGCTGTTGCTTGGTCTCAGGGTCGAACCCAAGTTTCGTCAATGGGAATGATCCTTGCAATGAAGGACGGGTCATCCACGGCACGCTGACGGAGTTATTGGCAGATTCCGACACACTGTTAATCTGCTCCTTGGTCAGCAGCCCGAGGACAAACTTGGCAGCAACACGGCGCATGTTCAAATCACACATAATGATTGTCTGGACTGTTCCGTATGACACACCGACAACAGCAGCAATGTTGTGGATTGTTTTCTGATGATCATCATGCACAAGTTGCAGAATGGTTTAGACATTTTTGGGGGTTGAGCTCGTTGAAAGTTTTCCTCGAGCTCAACCCCCGTCTTCCAGTGATGCTGTTCCACTCTTGAAGTGTGAGTGCCGATGAAAACAACTCAGACGACTCATTGCAGCATCTCTGTAAACTTGAGGAATCAGCGTCTCTGTGGCAGATTTGCCCAGTTTCATGGCGAATTTCACGTTCGCTCGTTGTTCTGACTTGCTGTCCGTGATGAAATCACAAGGTGGTCAGAATATCACAAGTTTATGAAGCATACGTTTAAGAACACAAGTTTAAGACCTCAACCCACCAGGTGATGGTGTAATGGTGTGATTTTTTGGCGCAAATTTACTCCAGAGTGTTAAACTAGCTGCTAAAACCTATTAAAGGTGCACTTTACCATCTTAAGCATGTTGCTGGCAGTCGGAACAACTCCTCTCCGAAACGTATTGTGAATGTTGACGATTTCATCCTGCACTGACTGCAAGGTTGTACAGATCTGATCTGTGGGAGACAAAAAGGTCAGACTGGGCTTGACTCAGGTGTTAACTTTTAAAATAGGAAAATCTATAAAATTATAAATGAAATAAAAAATTTGCACAATTTGATGGCTTGGTTAATAAATATGACTGCGATTTAGTTATCCAGAGATAAATTGTTATACAAAGTCATGTCATGTAAGTGGTTGTAACTGTAGTAGGACTAGGGCTTACCTGACTGTTGAGGCCATGAGACAATGAGTTACAAAGTAAGAGAGAGAGAGTGAGTGTATTACATATACAATTACAGTATTAGCTTATACATATTACTATATCCAACAACTATATACACACACAAACACACACACACATATATATATATACTGTATACAGTAGAAGTTTTCAAGGTTGATTTTTTTTATGATATAAGGGCATTTTCTTTCAAAGTAGCATATCTTCTCTTCCCGTTGGTTGATTTTGATAAAACAAAGCCTATATGTTACCTCAAGCTATATATATTACGTCAAGCCCCCATTAAAATTTAGTTTTTACGTGATGCACAAACAAATTCCAAAAATTATATTATTCTATTACTCATCTTACATCCCCCGCAATTTTTTTTTTTGCAAATATCTTCAATCCTGAATATCTTCTAATGTCACATAGCTTTCTTTTTTTTTTTTTTGCAACATTTTCAAGATATTTCATAAATAACTTCATTGACTCCATGTGTTCTTATCTACTCACCACACTGCAGGTTGAGCTCATATGTAAGAGAGTGAGCACACAGAGACTCCAAAGAAACATTCTTCCAAAGGTCGTAGTTCTACAAACAAACCCCAGGAGAAAATAAATATGAAAATGTATTTCAGTATATGATATATGCAACAGTATCATGAGAAGTAATGCCCCATACTCATAAACTGTATTACATACTGTACTCCACTACTGCAGTATGTATTATTAGCCCAGTAGTGCTTTAGTAGAACATGTAACTAAACAGTATTTCAATAAACAAATATGTAGTTATTTATAATGTACATACATTGTATACATATTCTACATGTTGGATATTCAAGCTTGTGAGGAAATTTAAAGATGCTAATGTACAAACACACATTATCGGCAACTGGGGAATGCCAAATAACCTAATCTGCATGACTTTGAACTGTGGGAGGAAACCAGAGCACCCTGAGGAAACCCACCAAACACGGTGAGAACATGCAAACTCCACTCACACAGACCCGAGGTGGGAATCGAACCCTTGACCCTGGTTAGTGCTAACTACTAAACCACTACTATCTTTAATACTAGTATTAAAAAATAAAACCCCATCATTAACTTCATTTGAAGTTTCATATTTAATTTAACTGCAACCAATTGTGATATTGCAATTGAATAACAGATTTAAATCAGAAAATGACAGTATTGAACAACTTACAGGGAATGTTACGCATTCTTAACTTTCATTTGCATAATTCTAAACTTAACACTATAATGTTACTGCTTTAAGTGCTAAGTTTAACCTTAGATTTAATAGTTTAATGGGTAAATCCTACTTTTATGTTCACATTCATCCTGGAAACCATTGCAAATGATTAGTTGCAAGTTCTTTAATTATGACGGGCATTCAAGTCAAAGTGGGACTCTCTCATAATTGAAGGACAAAAGACCTCAAGCTTAGTCTTAGCTGCTGTAAAACATTTAAAATCTTTCAATCAAACATTTTAAAGAAGGTCGGCCGAGGTGGCTCAGACCCACTGCAGTCGTTCCCACGAACATCCAGCTAGTGGAACGCCTGATCCCTGCAAACCTATTGTCATTTATTTGTAGAAGAGACACATTTGTCTGTGGGAACTGTACACACAATCATTCGCCAAAACCACTTGAACATTACAGTAGCTCGTCTGGGAATTATTGCCACATCCACCCTACAGTCCTGACTTCACTCTAAGCCATTTTCACATGTTTGGGCCAACTAAAGAGTTCCTGGGAGGCCAGCGTTTCAGACTTAAGCAGGCAATCTGATCACTGAAAACTTTCTATCATGATGGTATCCAAGTTCTAGTGAAACGGGATACTTGGATGGGATGCGGGAGTGCATTAGTGTTGCAGGGGATTATATAGAGAAATAATCTTCTAACTGTCTTCTGTTATTTTTTTGGTTTGACTTGAACACCCTTCATAACTGCACTGTACAAATAGTATAAATTGTGAAAGGTGTAAAGTAATTTAACAGTACAGTAAGTACAAATAGTATATAAATATAACATTTTCAGTTATTATATATAAGTTAATATGGGTAGTAAATGAGGTGGCACAGGTTAATATTTACACAAACCGTCATTAATACATTTGCATGTTAGATTTTCAAATGTACAGCAAAGTTAATTTAAAACATGTTTTGACTTAAATACTACATTTTCAATTTGTATATTCTATAATTCTATATATTAAAGTTCCCACACACTAAAAATGACTTAAATGAAGAGTGAAACTTATAGAAATGTATGAACTGATAATGAATATTTGATAAAAAAAAAATTTTTCAAATGTTTTTTAAAACTGTTTTCATTGTAAAACAATTCTACTTGTTTTAAATGTTGTTACATCTCTTTGGTTCTTAGACTCGCAGATAATAGGTAAAATGTTAAAAAATATATAGTTGCAAATAAATATTTAACTTGTCGCTCAAGGTTACATTAAACAGTCAGTATGCAGATTATCTACCAGAGAACATAATATTATCAAATTCTGACCTTAAATTGTAGCAGATATTGTGTTGCTAAAATAAACCTTACAGTTTACATTTTGACATGTAAGTTATTGATAAGATTGAATGCAATTATTCAGAATATTAAAATCATAACTTACTCAGTTATAAGGAATACGAACGCCTGCTGAAACGAGATGCACCAGGGCTGCTGCCAGTGCAATCGGAGCTGCTTTTTATAAGATCAGCGTCACAGACGAAACACACTCACTTGATACACTTCCATGACATTCCAATGACCCACCCTCAGCAGAACAAAGTGATGTGGCCCCAGTCGGCAAACAGCAAGCAAAAGATTTAGCAAATACTTTAAGGGAGTGAAACCAACCCTATGTATTAACTAAGTTAAAATGAGTGGATTATGCTGATAAAGAACTAACAAATGCACTGGGCAATATGGCAGCAGGTTACACCCAAATGCTCAGCATGATTAATGACAGACTTTGCATTCACACCATGCACAAACTGTACATATTTCTGCACAGGCCTGTAAACCTGCCATAATGTGTGCTTATTTTTGTCCTCCGTCTTGAATAAGTGACACTCTGATGGATTTTGTATTAGTCTCACATTTTACTTAAATGTGTACATTTTTTCCCCTAAATGAAGCAGTAAATCTTGCATGTTTAATCTTTGGTATAAATTCTACTTTGATGAAAAGAACTTTGCGAAAAATGTGAGTGCTTTCAAATCTGTTTAACGTACCAAGCAAACACATTGGACTCCCGTATCTCAGGTACAAATTTAGATATTGAGATATGCAGTACTTACTGTAACACACCATAGATATTTAATATACAGTGGCAAGAAAAGGTATGAGATCTGATCTTTATCAAGTTCAGAGTATTGACTAAATTTAAAGTGCCTAAAATAATAACACAAAAAAAAAAATCATATTTTTCATGTCTTTATTGGGAACCTCATAGTGCTAGTGGAAAAAAGTATATATTATATCCTTATATTATAGTATATTAATCCTTGAGTTAACAACCTTAAAAACGCTAATTGAAGTCAGGTGTTAGCGTGTCTGAGTCTTGTTAAGAAAATGAGTTCTGTAAACTATTTGAGTTTACTCTGTATAAGACAAATACACTTATGTAAGCCATACCTCGCCAACAAGAGCTTTCTGAGGATCTATGATCAAGAATTGTTGACTTATATAAAGCTGGAAAGGGCTACAAAGTGATTTTTAAGATGTTATCTAGAACGTCTAAAAGTGGGCGTCCAATCCATGACTCGAAGATCACAACAACGACTGATCAGTGAGGTAAAGAAACAACCCTGAGTGACAGTCAAAGATTTGAAGGCACCATTGAATCTGTGTTCATGAGTCTACAGTATTGTACGTAAAACATTGAACAAGGAGGGTGTGTATGGAAGGACACCATAAAGGAAGCCGTTGCTTACTAAAAAGAACATTGGTGCATGCCTGAACTTTGCAAAAGAGCACATTGACATTCCACAAAGGTAATAAAAAAATTCTGTGCACTGATGAAACTAAGATCAAACTATTTGGAAAGAATACGCAGCACTACATCTGACGTAAAAAGGGCACTGCATATCATCACGAAAACATCATCCCAAGTATGGCAGTACAGTAGAGGAAACATGAATTGGGCAACAGGACAGTGACCCAAAAGACCAGAGCAAGTCCACAACAGAATGGCTTCAGAAAAACAAAATCCACCTTTTGGAGTGGCCAAGTCCAACCAGAGACCTCAGTCCATTAGAGATGCTATGGAATGACTTGAAGAGAGCTGCACACATGAGACATCCAAAGAATATGACAGAGCTAAAGCAGTTCTGCCCGGAAGAATACGCTAAAATTCCTCTTGAACGATGTGCAGGTTTGATCCACAACTACAGGAAGTGTCTGGTTGATGTTATTGCTCCTAACTGGAGTTCAACCAGTTATTGATTACAAGGGTTCACTTTGAATGCTGAATGAGTGTGTTCAATAAAGACATGAAAGATCAATTTTTTAAAAATTTATTTTAGGCACATTATATTTGTCAATACCCTTGACAGGGATGAAGATCAGGTCAGATTTTATGACAAATTAATGAAGCAAACCATGAAATTCCAAAAGGTTGACATACTTTTTCTTGCCACTGTAAATTGATGGCCATCTTGGACAACCTGAATCACATTTTTTCCTTCATTTTAGAACAGTTTCCAAAAAGCCTAAATGCTTGCATGAAAATGTGTTCTACTTTCAACAATTTTCGTAAATACTACAAAATCTGTTGCTGTTTGGACTTTGTAAATTAATATAAGTCAGTTTTTTTGAGGTTACTCTCATGGAGCATGGATGTTCTGCGCATGTTGCTGTCTTTGCATGAGTCTCCTAATGGTCCGCCAGTTTATTTCCTCCTTCCAAAACTTCCCAATAGGTCCATTAGCCACCACTAGGGTTGACATAGTGTTGCAAATGTTACCAGGATAAAGGCATTACTGAAGTTGAATTAATGATGTTGTTTATAAACAGCAAGACTTTTTGGTTGTCATGACTCCGCGGCAACACTAACATTATGGGTGTTACACAACCAGTGTTACCAAAATGGTTCTATTCTAAGACCCTTTTTGGTTCTTTATTCACATATATGGCATTCAGCAGGCCCCCTTATCTAGATCTTCTATCTCACTACACTTCTGAGCAATTTAGGATTAAGGGCCTTGCTCAAGGGCCCAACAGTGACAACTACAGTACTGAAGGGGGGTGGGGTTTGAACCTGAGACCTTTCAGTCAGTAGTCCAACACCTCAACCTCAACACCTCAACAGGGTCTTAAGTTTGTATGAAGTCTATGTAGAATCTATAACACAGGCTATGCAAATTGTCTACAGTGTTGTGAACATTTATACAGTACTTGTGCGCTGGTGTGTCCACCAAAACACTAGCCATGTGAGGTTTCGTTACCACTTTCTGGCAATTTGCTTTGGTATGCCACAAACAATGGCGAATGAAACAGAGTAAACCTTGCTGGAGTAGGAGCTACTACGTAAATGACAAGCAACACTTACTTTTAATAAAATTTATGCTGCAAGTCAGAAAAGAGAAAACACATTGGAGGAAATGGTCAGTATGACTCTCAACTCAATTAAAAATTGGGAGTATAGGAGAAGAAGAAGCTGGGAATGCTCAGTCAAAAGTTTGGGTACACCTTCTAATTTAATGATTTTTATTCTGTATAAGACCATTCTAGGAAAGCAAGACCAAAACATACCTTTTGGAGAAGTTCTTTTAGGGTACCAACCTCAAAAAACATCAATTAACAAACGGCACCTCAGATTAGAGCCATTATGAAGACCTTACAGATCAAAAGTAGCAGATACAATATCAACATCTCAATATCAACTGTTGCTTATTGTATATTTTAATGCCTTTAGCATTGTTCTACAGTGTAGAAATAAATAAAAAATCAGGACAAAAAAACATGGAATTGGAAGGTATGTCTAAGCTTTTGACTGGTAGTGTATTTACACTTCTGGAAAGGTTACACATCTTCAGAATACCTGTCAGCGTATGCTTAATACAGAAGCATAAATCAGACTTTGGTGCCCAGCAGGTTCAAAATGTCCAATAGGTTCCAGGGTAGAGGCCAGATAAAAATCGACACGTAGTCCTCCAGGTTGGGGGTTGGGTGTGGTTTCAAAGTCTCCGCCCTGTCCAAGTATCTTGTTAATCAATAAACAGGCCAGGAGTCAATAGCAAGCAACAAAGTTTATTTTCTCTCTGGAGAGCATCAATTCGTGTGACACAGACGCAGTTAGCTCGATTACATTTACCTCATTATTTAAAGAAAGATTGGACAAAAGGTGCGTGCTCCTGTACAGTATGTGTGTGCACAGTCCTAGATATAGATGTTTATTGAAATCCTCCTAAAACGGTTTGTTCTCATTTTTCAAGATAAGTTCATGGCTCGCTGTACACTGTTCTTTTTATCTGCAGTAAGGCTGCGGTCACAGTGCTCTCGAACGTACACACAAAAAGAAACTTGTACATCTGCCAAACCCTTAATAGAACATGTTAAACTTCTACATAATACAAAAGTATGATAGTGATAAATAATATTTAAAAATGCAACAAATTATGATTCCCCTTACACACTACAATGTCAACCAAGGTCCATCACCCCTCTCTATGTAAGACTGATCCAAATAGGTGTCGCACAGTACCTGGGCAGATAATGTTCCCACTTTTTTCCTCACTTACTGTACCATCACCCATCCTTTATTAGCCCGTGTCCAATAGTGTGCTGAACATGTCCCCTTAGGGCACAACACAGCTGCACAATCCATCTCTAGAATGCTTGGTTTAGTCTGTTGTCACTTAAGTCATGGTTATTTTTGAAATGTCACACCAATATGCAACTCATATGGCTCTACTCTAGCACTGCCAGAAGGATGCGTAGAAGCAGCCTTCATACAGATCAAGCAAGCACCATGGAAAATATGAACTTGAACCATGTCATAACTTTAAACATCGCAGTCTGAGGGTTAAAAGCTATTCTTGGGGTTTAAACCAATGAACTGTAGATGATTGGTCCAACATCTTAAACACTAAGCTATCCAAGCCCACGAAAACATGGTTCTGGAAGAAGGAGTACTTAAAAACCAAGTTTCTAAATTTGCTTGAGACAGTGACAGGTTGAAATAACCATTGCACTTAGGTCCCACTTACTGTACAATCATCCATTGTTAACCGAGGAACCAAACTGAGGGCCAACTCCTCTGTGTTCGAAAACATACCCCATGAAGATGTCAGTTGTTCTAGAGAATTTGCAACAGCCTTGAAAGATCTTGTCAAAAACATAGTAAAATTATACATCCCCTGTGAAGTCCTCATAGGCAATAATGAGTCTCTCTTGATTGCTAATTTCCACAGGATGGAAAAAAAGACTACCTCAAGGCGTCAAAAAGAAGCACAATCCTTATCCTTATAATCTTTAATTAAAAAAACAAAAACTGTCAGTTCATTAGTAGTATAATTTTGCCAGCCATGGTGTGGAAGGGTCATTCTCGGTAGGATCCATTCTTGAAACAAAAACTACCTCCTGGAGGCCCAGGGCAGTTTCTGAGGCAGTTTCTAAAGAAGATCTAAGAACAACAAGAACTTTCTTTTTGTGTGTCAAAAGGGAATTCATATGGGGGGCTCAAAAGTGTCAAACTGCCCAAGGTCATAAACATCATCCTAACTTTCCATATTGGCATGTATGCTCAGATTTCCATCAGCAGATAGCTCACTGAGGCATTTAAAATGACAGCCAGACTACAGCAGGATTGCATCCTAGTTGCAGCAGTACGAGAGATTTTCCCTCTGAATTTAGGATTCTAGATGGCATCTTCTGTCACCGCACCACCCGGAGGTGAAGATGTGCACGGGTTTCAGCTGGTGATTATCAGAATTGATGGCAGGGGATTCATTGCATTTGCAAAGCAGACCTTATTTTTCCTGTTCTTCATCTTTACTCCAAAGTGAGGAATATCCCTGAAGGCTTGACGCAGAGTGAAGCTACACTATAAGCAGGATGGCAATTTATTTAACACTAGATGGCTGAAGAGCAAGACAATGATCTCAAGTAGATAACAAGGCAGACAAACTACAAAAAAACTCACATCATCTCTAAATCATGAAATAGCTCAGAACCAAGTTTAAAACTGCGTTGATTCCCCAGCCATCAAAAAAAGAGCTAAGACACATCCACTTATTCACCTAGATCTGGGTGGTGTGGTGACAGAAGACCCCACCTTGAATCCTAAAATCAGAGGAAAAATCTCTAATACACAAAACAAGCAGTCAACGAATATGGCAGCAAGACACCGGGATATCTTCACCTCTACACTCAAATCTATAGGCTTGAGATGATTGAACAACAGTCTCTCACAAGGGATTTACACATTAGGTTTGGCACCATGTCACAAACACTGAGGTGCTTCATAAGTCCAACAGAATTGAGACCATGCTGTTTAACAACTATTTGCAGTAATTGGTTCATGTAAGCAGAATGGACACCCATGAGCTGCCGACCTCACAAGCAATGAAAGGACTGTGCCAAAGATGACTTTAGATATTATAACACTACCAGAAACAGTTGGTGTGAGGAGACAGCAGACAGGGACAGATGGTGGCAAAACCTATGGGAAGGCAGGTCTTTCTCAGAGTAAAAAAAAAGAAAAGAAATACCAGCCCTGCCAAGAGACAATGACAGAAGTGTCATACAGCAGTGAACAATAGGGCCCCCATTGTCAAACTTGACAGGTATTGGAGATAGAGAGGGAAAGATAAGGCAGGGGGTTACACCCAAATGCTGAACATAATAAATGAAGGACTTTGCATTCATGCTGCGCATATTGTATGCATTTTTGCATGGATCAGTAAAATCTGCTATAATGCGTCTTTATCTTTACCATAACAAACAAGCGGCATGATGACAGACTTTGCATTCATGACACGTTTTGCCTCATTTGTTATGGGTACTTTTTTTTTTTTCCTACATGGAGCAGTAAATGATACATACTGTACTGTAGTGCTTTCCTTTGGTGTTACTTCCACCTTCACAAAAACAAGCGTTCGAAAAATGTGAGTGTTTCATAACTGTTTAATGTTCTAAGCAAATACATGTGACTCGGCTGTATCTTAGTTACATATTTACATAATGAGTTATAGGATACTTAATAGAACATAAATAGCTCCCTTATCAGATGTTTTAATATAGTGACATTGCCGTGGTTATGTGTTTACAGTATTTAAGGAGACTTTGAACAAAGACTCAGAAAGACATCTTGTGAAGCTTAATCTAAAGCGTAATCTAAAAACATCTAAAAGCCAAGCATCTCCATGCTTCAATGTGTATAATGTAGCTATGCAAATTCCATCCATCCATCCATCCTTCTACGAACCTCTGTAGTCCAACTAGGGAACGTGAAGGTCAGTGGTGATCATTGTATTTATTTTCACCTTCTACGACTGGGGTAGGACCTCCGGTCAACGTCAATTCACACATTCACACACTGCGGGCAATTTGGGAACACCATTTAGCCTAATCTGCATGTCTTTGGACTGTGGGAGGACACCAGAGTACCTGGAGGAAACCCCCCAAGCATGGGGAGAACATGCAAACTTCATGCACACAGATCCCGAGGTGGTATTTGATCCTGTAGGTACAAGACGACATTGCTAACCACCAAGCTGCCGTGCCACCAACATGTTTGATCCTACGCTCAGGTTACTGTCTTCACGGAGTTTCTGTACATACTGGCGTCTTAGCATATGTTTACTTAGGGTCCTCCAGTTTTTCCAAAAACTTGCCAGTAGGTGTATTACCTGGCCCATGGTTGAAGTAGTGCATGTACATAGTACCTTATTATAGACTGTGGTCTCATTTCCAATATGCATTTCTAATTTTATGCCACACATTCCAGAGACGGTCCAGATTCAAGGATCTACCAAAAATGAACAAATCAGTGGAAGGGTAAATGAGTGATGTTGTGTGAGACAAGTATATACAGTAAAGATCTGGGCTTTCTTTTATGACGAAAGATGTGTGCATTGTTAGCTTGATAAACATTGTAGCACCACATGGTTACAAAAACAATGTTAAATCTATGACCTAATTTAGTTGAATCCTTAATCCAAGGTAAATACATGTTCTTAGTCTTAGATCACTCAGTCAGGACATCCTGGCGCTGATGTAGGATAATAGAATAGAGCGGTTGTTTGCAGATGTATTTGTTCATAACCAAGATCACAAATTAATCCATTAAAAAATACATTTAGAAAATTTACATGTTTCAGTATTGGCACATGAACTTCTAAATACACAGGATCATGTTGACGTATTGGCCTTTCTTTGTTTTCCTTGTCTTGTTCCAGATCCTGCCCCATGGTCATGCTCTCCGATCACCGTTTACACCTACTTGTATCATGATTGTCTCAACAGTCTGGTTAAGACAGTGTTGTTTTTCTTTCTCCAGTCTCTTTGTTTCAGTTTTTTTTTGCATCTCTTTTATGATCTGTTTTAGCTTAAAACCTTCCTTTTTCCACTGAAGACTGAGTTATGGCACATTGAGCTCTTTTTAGCAATTCCGCGAGAGGTATTGTGAACACCTTTGAATGCCAAGATTTCGATTTAAAACAAATAATCAGAATTACATCTTATCAATTGCTGCAAACAATGGGAAAGTGTACTGTAAGTGCAGAGAGTGTATTTATTATGTAATGCGATTGTTTCGGTTGTACGGTACGTTAGCCGAGGGAAAAGGAGATTGTGGAGTAGCTAAAGTTCCAGGCAATGATAAAAAAGGTATATTGCAGATAATAGGTCAGAAATACATGTGCACCATGGTGAACTTGCTTTCTCATTCAAGCACACAGGACAAGGAAGAAAAATCAGCCTCTCTTTTCTAAAGCTCAGCTCTGCTGATTTCCAGTTTGTCTCTGGGAACTGTGTCTAACCCATTATATCCACCTGACTACAAGTGGCATGAAAGAATATAGCAAAAAGACATAATTTTTTAATCTTTTCACCTAAGCTTAAGCCCTACTATTATTATTGCGCTTTTTAAGCCCCAAAGACTTGACATTTAGTCCAGGTCTAACTGGCGAATAGGGTGCTCCCATCTCACAATGGGGTGCCATTACTTTTCTTTCTAAAGAATTGACGGTTTCCCAAAATTACTATTTTTCCAATTTTGCCTAAATAGCTGTATTTTCATCAACGCCCCCACCATGAAGCATGTATCAAAACTTTCAACTACTATAGGTCTCCTGAGCACTATGGAAAAAAAAAAGTTGACTTCAGTAGAAAACGCACTGTGTGAGTTGGGACGAAACCAAACTTCTGTGGCCCTAGCTGGCTTATTTTTGTTCCAATCAGAAAATGAAACACATCATATTGAACCGCTTTAAAATCTCTACTACTCTTGACAAAAGAATTAAATCAATCACAAATAAGTAACTCCAGACGAGAGGTACAATCATCTGGAGATTTCCAGTTCGAATCACAGGTGTAGCCTCTCGCAGCCGGGAGCATGGAGAGAGCTGATTGGCCGAGCTCTCTCAGAGGGGTGGGATGACAGGCACTTCCAACGCCAATCATGGGCGTCATGCAAGTGAAAGATGCGAAAAGATCTTCGAAAAGATGCGGTTGGCTGGCGTCACATGGCTAGGAGGAAACACATCATTTACTGGTAGCTGTACCACCCCCGCTCCTAAAAAAAAAAGAAGAAAGAAATTATTTGTAACCACTTCAAAACCAGCTCTAAACTCACTCCATTGGAAATGAATGTAGGTTACATTCACATGTAGATACAGTGAGTCAGCAAACCAATGACCTCACTGTCTAAACTGCTGATTCATCCTCAATTTTGCACGACTAGGCAAAAGCTTCACCAAAATTTCACCAACCTCAACCGGGTCTCCTGTCCTGTCCAAAACATAATGCTCCAGCACCATTGACTGTCAAGAGATCCTCAGAACCAAGCACTGACCTTATTCCCCTTATAATCCAGAAAGTTCCCAACAATATTTTTTTTTCCTTGAAATTATACTTTTTATGAATTAAAAACCATTTCAAGCGTTATCCATTTACACATGCATTTAATATTGGAATAATGGAACATCTGAAAAACATGTAAATTCCTCTTACTATTTGTTAACACGGTTGTTTTTTCCACCAACGTCTCTTTATCGCGCTCAACATCACACCCATGTTCTTTTCGTACCTAAATTGCGCACATACAAGTTTCTCTACAGTTATATGATTTTCTCTACATTCGTTTTTCGTACCGTATACCGTATATCTCTTTTCATAAACACACTGCCTGCATCCCGAAGTCAACATGCTATTTGTAGCGCCACTATGTATTATAGAAAAGATTTCAGATCCTCTCATCTCCTGAATGTTTTATCTTTTAATAACACGCCATTCATTTTCTATTTGCCAAATCCTCTCTGTGTCTGTGTTTAAATCAATGCATCATCTGACAGAAGCCACAGGGGCAGTTTTACAGTCGATTACACGTTCTGTCACCGAGTTTAGTGTCAAAAAGAAATCAATTCAGGAACCGAACTGATCACAATGACAAGAAAGAAAGAAAGTAATTCGCTTGAGCACAGATGTACTAATATTACAGACAGCAACCAATCCTTCTAATCTTACAATTATCATATAAATTGACATCCTGTCTTTTGGTTCCACTGAAGCTTTATGTTTGCTTTTCAAGGTAAACCTTTAATCCTCGCTTTAAAATCGCCTGCTGAACTGGCGTGATCTTCGAGAAAGCATTCTCAGCCTTGATGCATCCTGGACATAGTTACAGCTTAGCAACATGTTTAACCTTGGTTAGGATTATAAAGAGTAAAGATTTTATTTGATGAGATAACAATGATTTGTTTGCAGAAAATGAAAAATAGATTACACAACTTCTCTATATTCTACGACATTTAACTCCTGGATATAGAAGATTGACATGACATGCCAAGATGCACATTTATTAGATAGTCAGGACTATGTTAGTGATGGCTATTATAGCTCACTTTACTGATATATATACACACATATACACTACTGCTCCAAAATTCGGGATCACTTTCTAACTCCATGGTCATTTGTGATTTTTCTTTCTTTCTATTCTGTAAAGCAATGCTACAAGTTGTCCAAAATCTACAATAATCTCATTTGAACAG
>JAQMYJ010000019.1:3022140-3038985 GCA_030014305.1 Clarias laeviceps | reverse complement strand
TATATATATATATATATATATATATATATATATATATATATATATATATATATACACACATATACACTACCACTCAAAAATGTGGGATCACTTTCTAACTCCATGGTCGTTCGTGATTTTTCTTTCTTTCTACACTGTAAATCAATGCTGAAGGCATCCAAAATATACAATAATCTCATTCGAACAGTTGATATTGAAATGGGTCTGCCACTCATGATCTGTAAAGCCTTCATAATGGCTCTAAATGAACTTCTCTGAAGCAGAGTTAAGTTTTGGTCTTGCCTTTCTGTAATGATCTTCTGTGCCATAAAGGCAGGAACTGAACCCGGATCCTGGAGGTGCAAAACGCTAACCACTAAGCTAGATCAACAGTGCACATCAGGCAACAAATACTCCCAAATCCTGTAGAAATGTCCTCCATTTCTACTGTATGGCAGTTTCACACAGGAGTTGTATCAGAGCAGTTCAGGATGAAGGACCTCAATAACCCAAAAGTGCAGATGGTGGCACTAGGGGACGAACCGGGGACCCTCCGATCAGCAGTCCGTCATCTACCAGGCTAAAAGATGCTGAAAAACTTCTACCACGTTTACTTTTTTTTGAACAAAAAACCAAAAGGCACTTCTTCAGGTGGACATGCCAGGTCAATGAGGTTAGTGGAGAACAGCCAGGTCACTTTGGTGAGAGTCATCTCAGAATGCATATAAATCTTTAGGCTAGAATGGCTACAAGAGGCAGATTATCACACCAGGTTGTTCCTGCTTCACACCTCCACTCACCAGTTCAACCAGGTTTGTCTCTTCTCTTCATGCCCACATGGTTTCCTCTAGGATATCCAGGTTCCTCCTACCTCCCAGAAACAAGCCTGAAGGTCAACTGGTGAGTACAGTATAAACATGTCTGCATGGTGATGGCTCATGTATTTTTCCCCCTTTGGATAGACTCCAGATCTGCCATAATCCTTGCCAGGAAAAAGTGCCTACTTAAGTGAATAAAAAAAGAAAAATGCAATCTAGAGTTGAAATTTAAAAGAAAGTGAAAGATAGGTTTAGTGCCATTTTTCTTGTAAAAAGCTCCTGACATAAATGTCATATTGCCTTTGGAATCCGTCTGGTTATTTTACACCCTTTTTAAACAGTTTGTCAGTCTTATGCAGCATATCGCTTTTATGATGGAAGAATTAAGCTACTATCACCTGGTCTTCAAACACTCCAAGACTTCCTACACTAGGGGTCAGTGTGGCACCAGGCTTTCTTTCATGTGCATCATGGAAAACAGTACCAATAGAGAAAACCACTGTTTTTCATGAATCAGTCCATATTTTCTGCAGGCAGCTCCATTTCTCAGTCATTTATTCCCAGTAATATCCACTGCTGTAATCTGGAGTTCACCAGTTGAAGAGATTTTCTCATTCAGGTTTGGTGTTGTGTTTTAATTTTATTCAAGTCACTTCTTACATTTATAGCATTTGGCAGACACCCTTATCCAGAGCGACTTACATTTTTATCTCATTATACATCTGGGCAGTTGAGGATTAAGGGCCTTGCTCAAGGGCCCAACAGTGGTGGTAGTGGGGACCTTCTGATCAGCAGGCCAACACCTTAATCACTGCACTACCCCCAGAAACCCAACATGGATATGCTAGGAACTACCATCAAAACTATTGTTGAACTGGTATAAACAGTTGACATGTCGTGTGTTTTATAGATTCCTTTATATTGGCTCTATTCCTATGGTTATCCATGTTCTACCAGCATAAATCGCAAAACAGCCTAACAATACTGCTTCCCCTTTCCTTTGACCAGTTAACATGGTACAGTAGCTTACACCAATTCATACATGCTAAAACATAAGCTTTCCCCCTTAATTAGCAAAACAAGCAATGCTTTTTTCGCTACTTGATGAATTGTGGAATGATTAGCTGTAATTACTCTCTGGGAGATCATCACCCTCTCGTTATCCTCAGGCTGCAGTAAAGGACACGTGCTAGAGGCAGATAGTCATCTGTTTAATTTACTGATGATGGAACGTAACAGTAGTGTTTGTACGCGTTTATTAGGAGTGTCCAGTCCAGTACACTAATACCACTGTATCATCATTTATTTACCATGAACTAAATCAGATATCATGCAAATAAGGGTTGAAACAGTGGCATAGTAGTTAATTACTGTGTACAGTGCCTTGCAAAGATATTGGTGCCCTATAGTTTTGTTGCATTAATACCTGGAATTGAAATGAAATTTGGGAGTCCATTGGGGCATGACTGCACAAGACCCCTGGGATTTGATTTGGTGTCTGGCACTGAGGGGTTGGCAGAGGATGCTTTGGGTGCTTTAGGTTGCAAGGTGGGGCCACCATAGGTCAGACTTGTTTGTCCAGAGCATACCTCAATTGGTTTGGGATCTAGGGAGTTTGGAGTCTGGGTTGATGATCTTTGGCTCTTTTCCTGCTGGGCCTGATACATGGCAGGCTGTGGTGCACCGGGGGTTCTGGTGCCTTTCTTTCGTGGCCACCACTGACTTTTCAAGAACTCACTTTTAAGTAAGTTGTGCTGCATTGGCTTTTCTGTGGGATCAGACCAGCCAAGCTGACCTTTGATTCTAGGGGGCATAAATGACTCCTGGGTGCCCATGATCCTGTCACCAGTTTACTAGTATATAATCAATGTTAATGTGTTAATGGTAATGGCTAATCAGTGCACTTTTTATTGTTACAGAAACAATAAGTCATGCACATACTGCAGGTATAACCCCTAAGGCAGCCTACAGTATGCAATAACAACTATGTCTATAAAGATAAGATAAAACATATTTATTAATCCGGAGATTAATTGCTTATGGCAAAGCTGCTTCAACTCCATCAAGTTAGATGGGTTGTGTTGGTTTACAGTAATCTGGATTGAGACCAGGCTTCGACCAGGACCTTCTGTTTCCTTTTAAATCACTCTAGTGTAGCTTTACCAGTATGTTTAGGGTCATTGCCCTGCTGGAAGGTCAACCTCCAACCCTGTATCAAATATCTGCCATTATTTAGCACCATCCATCTTTGTCTCATTCCTGCCCAGTTTTCCAGTCCCTGCTGAAAAACAAAAGCATCCCCACAGCATGATGGTGCCACAACCCTGCTTCACTCTGAGAATGGTATTCTCGGAGTGATGGGAAGTGTTGGGTTTATGCCACACATAGTGTTTCACATAATGGCCAAGATGCACACTTATAGTCTCATCTGATCAGAGAACATTCTCCCGTGTGTTGCCAGAGTCTGCCACATGCTGTTAAGCAAACTCCAAACAGGTTTTCTTCCTTTTTCATTAAAGCAGTGGGTTTATTTTGGCCTGGGCATGGCTTAAAGTGGTGGTGTGAACAGATACTCCCATCTCCAATGTGGATCTTCACAGCTCCTTCAGCGTTATCTTTGGTAACACCTTCCTTGCTTAGTCTGTGAGACTTGGTGGGTGGCCATCTCTTACCAGGTATGTACTGGTGCCATATTCTTTCCATTTTGTTATCCTGGACTTAAAGGTGGTTCATGTGATGTTCATAGTTTGGGTTTTTATATAGCCTTAAGTCTGATCTTTATACTTCTCTACACCATCGTCTGTGCCTTAATTGGCGAGCTAATACGTAGTGTTGCTGACACAGTGGCCTATTTATACTGACATCATGTGATGGATCATGTGACAGTCTGATTGCACAGATAATATAAAGCGGACCTTTATCAAATGATTAGGCCAATTCTAGGATTAATTGGTTGGACCACATATTTTTTTTTAGAGGTTTCATAGCAAAGGAAGTGAACACATACGCACTCATGACTTTATACGCACTCAGAACACATACACACTTATCAAAAAAATTTCATATTCCACTTTTTATTACAGTACATAAAATGCAACCTTTAAGCTGTGACTACCCAAAAACTTTACATCCCCCTTCCTCTGGACTCGCTCTTACTACAGCATCCTCAGTTTCTTCCTGCAAGGACGTGGACTGCACTGAAATCCCTTCGTCTCTGTGAGAAGCTACTGTTCTGAGGGTTACATTGCTACCTCAGCCAATCCCAGCTTTATGATAAAGTTATGTTTGTAGCTTTATCATAAACTTTCAGGCATTGGCTATCAATCACAACCAGAACAACAAGGCATTACAGACTACAAGTATATTCAAATAGCAAGCTATGTTTTTTTGCCTAAGCATCACTTTTCCATACAACCGCTCTCTCTCTCTCTCTCTCTTTCAGCTTGTATCAACAACAATGTGATAAATATTGATATTCATTCATTCATCTTCTATACTGTTTATCCTATATACAGGGACGCAGGAAGCTTGTAGCCTATCTCAGGAAACTTTGGGCACAAGACAGGGTACATCATGGACAGGGTGCCAATCCATCGCAGGGCACTCACACACTCATTCATTCACTCACACACTCATTCATTCACTCACACGCCCATTCATTCACTCACACGCCCATTCATTCACTCACACGCCCATTCATTCACTCACACGCCCATTCATTTGTCCTTTTTATTTATTTTTTCCTCTTGTCTGGAGCTAAAACAAGCCAATTAGATTTT
Organism: Clarias laeviceps; assembly: GCA_030014305.1. Taxonomy (NCBI): domain Eukaryota; kingdom Metazoa; phylum Chordata; class Actinopteri; order Siluriformes; family Clariidae; genus Clarias; species Clarias laeviceps. Next base: position 3,034,409 of record JAQMYJ010000019.1, on the reverse strand, counting down.
TCTCTTCTTCTTCTTTTTCTTGGTGATAGCGGCGGTTGGTATTCACTATGCTGCAAGAAACCCAACAAATACTTTCTTCCTTGTCCGCTTTCTCCATTTTATAAAATAAATTTCACAATTTACTCAACCTTTCCAAATGCCCCCTAACCTATTGTGACCTCATATCAGAAGAGCCCCACCCCCAGCTTGTTCCTCAGCATTTACATAGACAAAGAAGGGAGTTTGAGGTATGAAAAAAATGCACCGTCGGAGAGATGTTTCAACTGGTGCATTAATACCCTCACTTTGATGGGACTTGTTAAAGAAACAGAAAAATACAGCTGTACATCGGCATGCAAATTGAATCCATTTGAGTTCCATTAACACACACACCTTCAGATTCGATGTGATTCATCTGAAGGATGCAAAATAAAATGCATTAGTAACAGCCACTGCAATTCTTATACACAGATTTCTCCATAAACATACATTCTGACTTTAAAAGACGTTTCTCACATTTACTGCAAATAAAAAAAAAATGATATAAGAGCACTTATTACCACAGAAAAACCCCACGCTCAACATGAAACAATCGCGTTCATAAAATCGTCAACAGGTAAATACAAGTTTACGCGTTTCAGTTTCATAACTTCCTTATGATTAATACTAGCTCAAAACTTCAACTAGTTTGAACTTTGATGCAGAGCATCGCAGAAACATACCTGACTCTCTCCAGTCACAGGCTCTTCTGAGAGAGCAGGTGCGACCGGTCCACTATTAATGACATCACTCCCGGATTAACTCAAACGAAATGAATGATAAATAATCCAGGAGGTAAACGAATAAAGATCATACACTTGAAATAAAAAAAATATATAAACAAGTGTTTGCCTACTGAAATAAATAATTTGGAATCATTAAACGAAGAAAAGTTTGCTGGAACAAATATTTTTTTGGGAATATTGTGGAAACAATGGGCGTGTGCGTGGAGAATGCACCCTGAATGGGATGCCAGTCCATTGCACAGCACCATGCACATATGCATTCATACTTGTTTTTGGAGAGTGGGAGGAAACCCGGGAACCCAACAGGAAAACCCCAATCACATGGGGAAATAGGAAACTTTGAACAGAGAGCAACCTGAGATCTGAACAAAGACAAACCTACTGCATGTGTAACAGTCTTGATGGACAAAATTAAGAGAAATTCTAGAGTAATTCATACAGTAAAAGCTGAGCAGATGCCCTAGGAGTCGTTTCAAGCTTAAATCACCTACAGTACAAGGCAACATCCAGGTCAAATACACCAATTAGCTGTTTGTTACGACCTCCTTCTCCAAGTGATTGATCTGAATAATATATACTGTATAAGAGGTCTCATGTGGGGCTTATAAAAAATGCATTTTACCAAAGCAGCGCCGCTCGAAACAACCCCACGCCCACCCGGTGCCGATCGAGTGCCCCGGTCACTCCATGACAGAGCCTTTGTTGATGTGTGCAGACTTCTCCTTTAAGGGTATCCATGCTTGCACGCCTGTCATTCACCTTAAGAACTTGTAGCTTGGTGTGTGATCTCAAACCATTCACCATATCCACCAAATGCCCCAGGTTTGTCTCTTCCAGGTGTCCTTTTTTCCATTGGTTTGGACTCAAGCAATTCCCCAAATTCCTCATTAAAATCCCCATCTCATTTCTCTCCCCTCCTCTCTTAGGCATTTCCCCACTGTCTCCCATTTTCTCCATCTCCTCCCTCCTTTCTCTCTCTCTCTCTCTCACTCACTCACTCACTCTCTCTCTCACCCGGTGCCTCCTCCTCAGATGTATTCTTCAGTCAGTGGGCTGGAACTGCAGCGGCTGCTGGAGGAGGCCAGAGTAAGAGCGAGAGAGAGACAGACAGAGTGGAAAGAGAGCGGGTGGAGGGGCTGAGCAGCGTCTGGGTCAGCGCAGTCTGTCATCTCACACAATCTAAGAGCAAGCAAGCGAAGGAGAGCGAGCGTGCATGTGTGTGCACGTGTGTGTGAATGTGTGTGTGTGTGTGTGAGAGAGAGAGAGAGAGGAGCGCAGCAGGAGAGAGGAGGTAGAGATGTCAGAGGATGTGGTTTTCCTGAGCTTGCAGAACACAGCGCAGGCATAGTTTGAGCATGACCTCAACGCAGGCACGCAAAGTGAGCTCTCCGCGCTCTGCTTAGCCTTTCGCAGGACTGTAACCGGTGGGATTGTGAGACAAACAGAGCCAGGCGACAAAGTGCACGCCGAAGAGCAGACCACGGACTGGTTGCATTCTGGAGCTCTAGGATTTCACGCAGGAATTTGGAACATTTCGCCCGCACTCCGGCTCCCTTGCTCGCCTCGCTTTCATGCCGTTCGTGAACTTGGCAGAGAAGATCTTCTCGGATTGTTGAGACTTGACGCACCTGTGGATCCACAACGGCACAGCAGGTAAGAACTCAGCGTGCATACCGGATGTTTCACAGACGGATGTTTTAAAGTTCAGAGTGTTCTGATGCTGTCTTATTCCTTATCGATGACACATGTACAGTAATACAGCACCGCCTTTGTGATTCTCTATTAAAACAATATCAATGCAAATTGTTCATGCATCTCAAAAATTTTTTTTACGTCCAAGGCAATTGAAAGTCTGTCTATAAGAAAAGTGAATAATGGCACAACTAATAAAACCATCTCTGTTATAAAAACACTTTGTTACTCTCAGGGCGACATATCTATTTGAAATAAAAAATGATCATCATATATGAAACAAAATGATTTTAATCCAATTCAATTCAGAGCGTTATCTGTTTAGGGCTCAGACGATTAAGAAAGCAGCTGATAAAGAGGATATCAGTATTACTGATCACTCATGGCAAGCCACAAGCCTCAAAACTTCCCACAAACACACACACACACCCCTTCTTACGCCTCTGGCAGATCAGCGTTTCGGTTCTCCAGCGATTCAGTCACATGAGCGAAGCGTGGTCTGGATGGCAGCTCTGAGACTTGTCTGTCTTCTTTTTTTCACTTCTTTAACAAGCCGTTCATGTCGTATTCGCCCTTGTTGCTAGGAAGAGAATGGAGGTCAAGGGTATTCCAGAAGACATGAGAGGGTAAGCGAGAAATTGAGACAGAGGAGACAGAGAGAGAGAGAGAGAGAGAGAGAGAGAGTATGTTCAAGTGGAAGGAAAAGAGAGAAAAGGGCAGAAGAGGGCAAACTGTCATTAATCAGTTCCAGTGGCTGCCTGCGAGGCAGGCTGTGTGTCGGTCGTGCCGGGTCTCGGGAACTTGCGCACACAGAGGAACTCGTTGTCGCCCTGGAATCTGGAACATCATGAGAGCCCCAGTCCGATCTTTACAGCCTGCTGTATGACGCTTCAACTCAATACGCATGGTGTGTTCCAGGGTCTCTCCGTCCCTGCTCCAGCTGTCTCTACAGATAAAACTCATACAACCTAAACGATGATGATGATGATAAGTTGACCCTAAGTTATAGTAATATGGCAAGACATTCATTCATCCATTCATTCATTAATTCATCGTTAATAATAGCTTTGTCCTGATCAGGATCGTGGTAGGTCTGAGCACCGTGGACAGAAAGCCAGTTCATCTCAGGGCATTGTGTAGACACACATTCAGCACAGTCAATTCACCTAATGGGGAGTTTGGAGGAAACCAGGAAGAAAACCAATGAGTATACAGTATTAAAGGGGTTGTTATTACAGGTAGGACGGTGTGGGGACAAAGTTATAGAGAACAGATTAAGATGGTTTGGACATATGCAGAGGAGGGACGAGGGGTATACCGGGAAGAGATTGTTAGAGATGGAGGGGTACAGGAAGGCCCAAGAGGAGGTCTATAAATGTGGTGAGGGAGGACATGCAGGAGGTTGAAGTGACAAGGGAAGATGTGGTAGACAGAGTTAGATGGAGACAAATGGTCCGCTGTGATGACCCCTAACGGGAGCAGCTGAAAAAGAAGAAAAGGAAGATATGAGTTGCTATACATACAATATTTGCAAATAAGACCACTAATGTTAACTAGATTTAAAGGTCTCATATTTTACTAATTTTATAACAAGTTAACATAGGTCTCAGAGTTCCCGAAATGTGTGCGTGTGTGTGTGTTAACATTTTAACTGAAACACCCCTCATATAATGCCTTCCCTCCCCACCTATATCTCAAACACCCTCTGTTGCACTCCTTTTCCAAACGCGCCTTTTCAGTGTTTGTGCAAAATAATTTATGCGCCAACAGCAGAGCTGAGCAACAAAACTGGGGGAGGGGTTTGTCTTATGTGAGGTCACAATAGGGGGGAAATCTAATTGTTTTGTTTAAGCTCCAGGCAAAAAGGACAAAAAAGCAAAAAAAAAAAAAAGTACATGCACACTGGAGACCGTCTAAAAATCCCTCCAAAGTAGATCTTGCATAATAGGCCGCCTTTAAGAGTAATAGTCTAACATTACACTTTCCATGAAGCCACTGATGTTGTTGTTTGTTCGTTCGTTTTTTTAAGAATGTAGCCTTTTTCAGAAAATTTGAGAACAAAATCTTCAATGCAACTGTACTTAATTTACAAGTTTAAATCACAAGGTCATTGTTTACTTTGTACAAGTGGACAAACCTGGGACCTTTAATTGTGCAGAATAACAGAACACACTTATGAGAGTAAAAACTCCCTTTATTTCTGCTCTATCAAGGAAAGTTTTCTCAGTACGCCGGAGCCATGATCGGACTGCCTGCTTTACATCTGAAACCTTGGGCCTCTCAGGAACTCCTTTAATTTTCCAAACAAAAAATGGAGCGAAGTCAGGACTATACAGGGGACGTTGGCAATAACTCCCAAACTAGTTGCTGCAATAAGCAAGTTGTGTTAGTGAATGATTGTGTGTACAGTTTGCGCAGACAGATGCATCTCTTCTGCAAGTCGCCGAAAAATGATGCATCGATTTTCAAGAATCAGGAGTTCTCCTCGCTGAATGCTCACGGGAAGGACTGGAGTGTGTTCTAACCCACCTGAGCCAGGATCGTCATTCACCGATGTACGGCATTCTTTAAAACGTTTGCACCGTTTAAATGTTTTTCTGTGGCTACGTGTCTCATCGCTGTACTGTGCATGAATTCTTTTGTAAATGTCAATCGGTTTTATGCCTTCATTCACCAGAAATTTCATCATGAGTCCCGGTTTGACTCGAATGCCCCAAGTATATTAAAAAGAGATCAAATGCTCTTCATCCGACAAAAAATTGACCTTTAGCTTGAATAAATCAGCACAAATTAACCTACGGTGAAGAATATAAACCTGTCAGATCTTCTGTAAAAGAAAATAATTTAGATTTAACCTAAAGCCAGCTTAGACATCTCATATCTGACGCGTTCGTGACGATAGCTTGGATTCCCCGTACCGCTTTGTGTGCAAGCTATCCATCGATTTTTCCCACAATTAACCTTCTACCAGAGCTGTTTTGATGAATCAGCTTGTATACCAGTTCGACTGTTCGCCATAATGGCTAAGACCAACTCTTCTGACAGTCCTGGAGGCAATAAAAACCCATTAACGGTCTGTTCCATCTGTCCGTCTCTAGCTAACAGCGCTGTTTTGAGTTCGTATTGATGAGTCATGAATGTCTACAGAACGTTCATTATAAGTCTGACGACTCCGCTAATTAAATCCAGTCGTCAGTACCTACGGGCTGGCAGACGTCCTTGCTTTTGAAGGTGTGTGATTAATGGATCATGTGAAAGCCTCAATATTTTGATAACCCGATTAGGACTGAGAATCCTCTTGCACCCAATTAAGTTTAATTGAGCTAATTAGGACGGCTTGGCGCATCCGAAATGCAATTACGCCATACTGTGTGTGTGTGCGGAAGTGACTTTGAAATGACTGACACCTTTTCCTTGTCCTGAAGTATATACCATGGTGGGTTTTTTTTTTTCCCTTTTTTCTTTTAACCACCCTTGTCTTGGCGAGAGCTCTCGCGGCCCATGTAATTAGGGCAGCGGTTCTCCCGCAGTGTTCCTCCTCAGTCGAGGCTCGCACTCCGGCTGAAAATGAAGTTGACTCTCATCTGACGAGGCAGACTTCAAATCAGATGCCTTGCAAAAAAAAAAAAACAGAAAAGAAATGAGTCGGCTTAGCCAGGCGCTTTGACGGAAGATGAATGGAATTTTCTGCCCCTTGCCGCTGCGCCTTGCCACTTTGAATGGATTACGTTCTCGTGGTTCAAGCGAAGATTAGCTTCCTCTCTTTCCCGACATGCTGACGGGGGCCTTGGGCGCAAACCTCACCACTTTGTCACGAGACAGAATATTAAAAGGCAATCCGAGCGAAAAGGTGTCAGGAAGCCGTGGGCCTGCAGCTGTTTAACAGGCCACTGACGGTTAAGCGGGAAAGGCAAAGAAGCATCTCAGATATTTCTCGAAGATGAATCGACTCGCTTTGTTAATGGGTGGTCGAGGTAATTGCGGCTGTATCGATCCGGTAATGTTCAAGAAGGAGATGTCAATATCCTGTTCGAGGGAGGAAAAAACGAACTTGGCCTCCATATGCCCTAATAAAGACCTGACTGGAAGCAAATTTAGATCATGCCATGATTATTCCACTGGAATGTTCACATGCTGTTTAGGGAAGAAATGTCTCGCTGTGAGGTCTTTATTATTCATTGAGTTATTTACTTACTTTTATAGACTTTTTTTTTCTTTTCCCCCTGTGCATATAAAACCTGGTTCTGCTCCAGAATTCACCGGCAAAGGTGCAAGCTGAGTGAGGAAAATGATTTGTCCGGCTAAATCTAAATTAGAAAAGGAGAGAAGGGAGATACGGAGAGGAACAGGGAGGGAGGGAGAAAAGGGATAAAGACAGAAAGGGGGGAGCCACAGAGAAAGAGACAGAGAAAGAGAGACGTAGAGAGAGAGAGAGATTGTCGTCTTTTATTCTGCCTTGTATGAAATGGTTGTCAAGGGGCCGGTTCCCATGGCAATCCCGTCGGCCGGGGCCGGGCTCCCAGCGTGGTCAAGGCCAGGTCTGGAGATGCTGAACAGATGGATTTTTGTCTCTTGTCCCTTCAATTGATGGATAAAAACACGCCTGAATTCTGCAAAAGAAAATCTGTGTCTCAGGGAAAGGATCATCATTGAACACACGTTGACAGAGACGAATCTGTCCGCATTACACTTTATGGTGTCCTCACGCACGCCTGCATTGAACAATATCTGCAGCATGGATAGGAAAAATACATCAGGTGTCATCGACTGATAAACTGTGATCTGTATTGAACAACACTGGCTTCGGGCATACTATACAGTATAACCATATATTGTAGCAGAACCAATAAAAGTAAATTAAACAACATATAAAAAAAAATAGCTGTACCTCAGCAACTCAGCTACTGTCTTCCATATCAGCTCCCCTGTTGCTGTACAGTATATGTGCTTATGTAAATCATTTAGCTGAAGGCTGCTCATCAGGATAGAAACTATAGCTTCAGGGTATTTACTTTATTTATTTATTTTTTACTGTCACTGGTCTGATTAGCAAGCTATAGCCGTATTGTTTTATGGTACCAAGAAAAGTTCATACCAAAAAAAAATTCTTTAAAGACAAATGTTAGAGAGAAGTTGTCAGATTAAACCTTAACACGTGTAAATGTGTAACAAATTTTAGAACCACAAGGCTAAAACATACAGTTCCTCAAATGACCCCTAGGATTCGGGTACTGAAAATGATCCCATAGAGCCCAATGTTGAAATGCAAAAATTTACAACAGAAATAAACGTGTTTTTATTAATAGAAAGCCAAGCAAAGGAAGTTTATTTTATTTTATTTTATTTTGTGCAGCCGGTGCGAAGAGGAATCTTACAGTAAATGAATTTAGGAATAATGTCCATTGATTTCATATTTTACTTCATTTACATGTCTTTTCTTGATTGTTTTTATATATACAAAAAAATCTGATTATAGTATTGGAAATTCGTAATATTGGTAAAAATCGTTGGGTGGCTGGAATGGATTATCTGCGTTTACATTAGTGCCTATGGGCAAAATTTCACCCTAAGCACTCGCCTCTGGAATAGATTAAACCATAACAGTATGCATAATTAGGGGCGTGACCTATTTGAGTGAGCTGCGTTGCTTCACAATAGCCAGCTTGACATTTTAGCTAGCTTGTGTTAACCGCGGGTTCCAACCAACAGCCAGGCTCCGTTGGCTCTGCCCATTTGCCTATTTATGGATCAACATAGGTTTAGGGGGAGTCAGTTCCTGCCAAGATAGCGACGACCAGACGATCCACAGTTCAGCTTCAAAACTGCTCTTTGGAGAACCTGAGTAAAGGTTTGTCCGGTTCTTTCTATACAATCTATGGCTGTCCGCCACTCAATCCCATCCTACAGTATTACCACCACCTCAATCCCACCACCACCACCACCTCCTCAATAACCACTAACCAGTGGTACCTACATTACAGCTGCTTCCTTCTCATTGCTGTTTGCCATGCAGCCAATTTCAGGATTTCATTTGACCTATGGAAGTCTCTCATTGCCTGCAACGGCTAATCATCAAACAGACCTACTGTACATAGTCTGTAGAGATCACACAGCTTTGAAACAACAAAAAGTTCTGAGAATTAAAAACAGTCCTTCGAGGTCAGTATAAACCTACTATTTTTTATCTCAAGACACCAACGACTTTTTCCACAGCTAACTTTACATTTGCCTTGTAGTGTTTTCCTTTAACTACCATTTGTTTCAAAGGTTTCAAGTCCTGTTTTTCTCCTCACGCACATTCACACACACACACACACACACTCACATACAGTAGTACTCCCGCCCAGGTGAGGAGCGTCGTGCAGGAAGCACAGGAAGGAAGCAAGACGTCCAAACAGGGCTTCACAGAGAGAGAGGCTTCCCTGCTGATCGAACAAAAATACGAGCCAGGAAGCTACGCCTTGGAGTTCTTTGTCACCTTACATGAATACAGGTCACTCAGGCTTGTCGTTCTTTAGAGTTTTCAGTATATCACTGCTAATCGCTGCTAATCAAGCACACTCTAATTAAACACTGTCGTTTCCAGACATTTAGAATTGCCTGTTGTGTACCAGCTTAGCAGAAACAAAGTGGATACTGAAAACCTGGGAGAGGAAGTTTATCACCACTTCATTTGGATTATTGTTTCAAACGGGTCGGATGAAAATGTTGGCCTGTGTCAAGCAAAGAAAACAACTAAGGAGATGCTGAAATGAATGGAATAGTATAGGTGTGAACTGTCCGACACATTATTATAAGCTGGAAGGATAGTGCTGAATTGTCAAAAAAAAATCATGATTGGGGGTAAAAACGCTTAAAAGCCTGGTGAAGTTTCATTGTTAAAAATGGATTGTTCAATAGTGAAAGTAAGTCAGGATTAGGATGAAACAGTTGTGTGGCCATCAGAACCCCACTTGTTAGTGAGACTTATCAGAAAAAAAGCTTCAGTTTGCTAGGAAGCAAAAAGGTTGGCCTTTGGAGCGATAGATAAAGGTCATGTGGTCTGATGAGTCCAGATTGACCCTATTACATAGGATGGAAGTGTCAGGGTAAGAACCCATCATGCATAGTGTCCACTGTACAAGACTCTGGAGACTGTTATGATCTGAGGTTGCTTCAGTTGCTCAGGTCTAGGCTCAGCAACGTCTGAATGTACTGAATGACCAGGTTATCATGTTATCTATGGAGTTTCTCTTCCATGATGGCACGGGTGTATTCCAGGACAGGGTTCAGGGAGCATGAGGAACCATTTTCACACATGAACTGTCCACCACATTGTGTGCTTTAATCAAAACTAAAGGCAATCGAATGAAATCTTGTGTGAAAAAACAAAAGCTTCATTTTTTTTATGTAGCTTTTCGTATAGTGTCTAAAGCTTTATACGTTTTTTTCCATCCATATAAACTGTGATGCCCCGAGCAGCCATCATATCATTTGTCTCAGTTACGCTCTTTTGTCTAAATGCACACTCTTTTTTTCCCAGTTCCTGCATGCTAATTGTGTTTTACAGCATTGTCAGAAACAATGGATGTGACCTATGGTAGAATTCTAACACATGTTAAACGCATAAAGCATCTTGCATTTTAGAGGCGTCACAAACTGTTAAGAGCAGTGAAACGTGGCAGCGTTAGGGGAGAAAATATGCACATGGTAATTGCTGCGCTCGTATGTGCATAAGGATGAATTGCATTTGATGCAGAGCTCATAAAGACTTTTTCTTTTTTCTTTCATATACAGTACTATGCCATAGTAAGCATCAGTACTATAATAACCATAAAATGGTATATTTTTATCAAAGCTATTATTTTTATCAGTCTTTTTTTCCAAGTCATTACGATAAATATGCTCTTGTAATATTAATGAATTATTCAATACAATATATGTAAATTACTTTAAATTTTCTTTTATTACTATTATTAAGTAACCCATCACCGGCACTTTCCAAGCCATCATAACCAGTGACATAAATTCATTATGACATTTTTTTTAGTGTACTTGTAACTTTATACTCTTTTGCTGTCTGTGATATTATAAAGTACTTGAGTATAAAGAATCAAACATGCATGCTGTTATGGGAAAAGTAGGAATCCTGGCATTTGATCCACTATTAAGTAATTTAACTCCAATCAAAAGTAGATTCAACTCTCGCTATGCTGGTTTTTATGCCTTTTTTCCATCCTGGGCTTCACTGGGCATCGCTTCAGTTTAGTAACTTATTAATGAATCCTTTTTTTTTTTTATCATTTGGTGGAAAACTTCTAAGCAGTGATGCTCCTCATGATTTTCTGAATTTTTTTTTTTTTTTTTAGAAGAAGAAGAAACATCAAGCATTCAGTAACTTCACAGCAAAGCAGCATGTTGTACTGTAGACAGAAGTGGGCATGTGGTAGAGTTTTGAAATCCAAAGGGCATTTTCGTTCTTTCTTCTTCTTACACCGTCAAGGGAGCGGACTGCTTACCGAGTGCGCAATCTTCTGTTCCGCTGTCAATCTCCGCCGTGCTCGGGGAGCTCGACTCTGGAGGATGAAGAGCTGCTGAGAATTCCAGGGATCCAGCAGTCACTCTGAAATCATATTGTAAACGTCTCCCACTCCCACCATAAGCTCTAAAAATACACACCACAGCCACCCTGTCTCCCTGACCCCCCTCCTCTAACCCCTTAACTGTTGCTCCACTTTCCCTCCAGCTGCTTTGCTCAGGTCCATCATCAGCCCAGCGCTTCCGGACCGCTCTTCACACCAGAACCCGGTGTTTTTATGAGGATTTTTCTCTTCATCCATCTTCAATGACTTGATCTGTTTTCTTTTTCTAGAGAGGGTTTGAGTGCTCCAAGTCCTCAGAGCCAATTTAAGAGACTGTTGAGGGAGAATTTTGATTTTCTCTTTTACTTTACTCTGTCTCTGTCTCTCTCTCTCTCGCTCTGCTTCTTGTCTCATAAAGAAGAAAAACTGAAATCTTGCTTGGAGGGATGTGACAGAGCAAACAGACTAATAATAAAAAAAAAGAAAGGAAGAAAGAAATTACACTTCAGAATGAAACATGGTTGATTATTCACCCGGGAGATGCACGACTGGAAATTTTCTTAATGTCCTAGTTGTGCAGATTCGCGCCTCATTTCGTTTGTTCGGGTGGCGGCCCATAGTTCAGACATGATCGCTGAACGCAAAACATCATTATCCCGACGGCTAATGAAACGCATCTATTCGTCCGCGCTTTGCTGAAAGCATCATTTCTCATGCCAGAGCTCGTGAATGAGCCGAGCTCCTCGTCAAGGCCCTAATTAAACTCAGCGCCTGGCCTCGTCTAGCGTTCCCTCGACCCCCTGAAGAACAATGCAGGCTCCTGATTTGCCGTGATTGATTCTCACCTTTACATTCGCGCAATTCACCTCGTTATGTGCAGTTTTTCCTCCCTCGCCGGCCTCCCAGATTAGCCGGCCACCGTAAAACCACACGACATAATTAGAAGGGAACGTAATAAAGTGCACTTCGCGTCGGTCGCTCCCCCACCGCTTAATCAGCCGTCTCGCTGCTGTCAGAACGGATTTGTGTGACGAGGTAAAAGCGAAGGTTCGGCTTTCTCACCTGTTAGAGGAACCAATAGCTTATTTGCGTTATTTCATTATTTATTTAACAACCGTCAGAAGTCATTAAATGGACTTTCATTGGATTAGCGTTTGGACTTGTATAAGGACATACCATAATACTCTCCCTGTTCATGCTGGTGTCATCATAGATCTGTTAGCGAACATGCTTACTTGTCAAGGTCACTTGC
>JAQMYJ010000019.1:2992861-3012264 GCA_030014305.1 Clarias laeviceps | reverse complement strand
CCCCACAGTAAAAGGGTTAATTATAATACCAAAACAATAGGACTAAACTAAAGTAAGATGACCTTTTTGGTTATTTTAGCTGGAATGTACATTTCAATTTTACATAAAATAATTAATTAATTATTATTATTATTATTATTATTACATTGACATGTATATATATATATATATATATATATATATCCTATTCCAGAGGACTTTGGGCATGAGACAGGGTACACCCTGGACAGGGTGCCAGTCTATCGTAGGGCACACACTCACACTCACACTCACACACTATGCCGATTAATCTAATCTGTGCTTGGAGGAAACCAGAGGACCTGGAGGAAACCCTCCAAGCACAGGGAAAATTCCTATTGTTAACCACTATAGCACCATGCTGTCTAAATGTACTATGAATTAAATAAATACATAAGCAAATAAATAAACAGTTCATATTTCACCTTTTAGTTTTTTTGTTCATGCTCTGTATCTCATTTCTTCAAAGAAAGCATTCGTGCTCAATAGCTTGAAATTGTCTTAATATCTATAGATAATAACGCAAATCCTAAAACAAAATAGAAAATTAGTACGACAAGTGTATGATCCCCGTCTGAGGACAATAAACTCCAGTGGGCGAGATTGCCTGAGCGAGTGTAATGATCCCTAACACTACTCCGTTAGAGAGAGACTGCCATGCTTATTGCTTAGTCATATTAATCATGTTTATGGCGCCGTGGTCAAATCCATGCGTTCATTTGCAGCTGACGTGTATGAAGGTACAGCATGTTGTGTTAACTCCGAACATTACAATCTAGTATGATTAGGAGGAGCAGACGAATGGTTCATAGTTTCTCGTAGACGGCGAAGCGCACCAGATGGTATAATTATGTCGAAGTGTACCGTCAGGAGAGCAAAGTTATCAATTTAATAGGATGCTCAGACATGACACCCACTTGAACATCGGCCTAAATTAACAGCGGAATTTCCCCTCGAGGGGAAACAGCAACGCGTAGAGCGGTAAAGAAGGCCGAGAAGCCAGACAGAAAGCGGATCGGCAAAAACCGAGCGCGCCGCTTATGATGTTTGTCACGTCGCTGATTTTCCACGAATGTGATCTCGGCTGTTTAAAATGTCAGGTAGATAAGGGACAGAGAACACAGTGGCTCCGGGGCAGAGTGGGCGCCGCACACCCTCAGGTTGTGTTTACTACCGGGAGAAACCATTTTTAGTACGAGTCCACCTTCGGCCTGAGCGAACAAAAATAAACTCGCACATATCAGCAGGAGCAGCGAGTCAGGAATCTTTAGGGAGCGCAACATCTTCCGTGACCCCCATGCCTTAAAAGTGGCTTCTTCAGCTTTGCAGTCAAAACAGTAGGCGTCTATTATGTATGGCTCAATTTAAAGAGGAAAACAAAGGGCTTGTCCTGGTCCCCGCAGGGTCGGTTAAAGTGTTTTGCAAAACGTAAGCAAGATTCCCTGTAAAAGCAATTTACCTTAAAAAAAAAAAAAAAAAGCTGCACTATTATTATTATTATTTTTATACTTATTTAGCTTATTAGACAATAGACTTGTGATGTCGATTTCTATTCGTGTTTATAATTTGAGCCCTGCTTTAGTGCTGCAGCTACGAATAGAAATAAGATCATACACTATGCAAATAGTTATATTGTACTAATTACCTAATTAGTGGTAATTACATAGTACAATAAACTAATCTAGCACTAATTGGCTGTTTTGAAAAACACTGGCATTTTAAACCTTCAGAAATAGCAAAGTTATAAGACAACAAATGTTTTTATAACAAGCATCAATCCCTAGTGCAAGAGTTTAACTAGGTCGATGTTTACACCTTTTCAGATTTTCTGTTATTTGCTTAATAACTTTAATTTACTCACTGTATCGTAAATGTGAAGGAGCTCAGACTGCTCTGAGAAACTGACTGTAATAAGCTAAAGACAGCCAAAAAAAAAACTCTCGTAAAACATTAAAAGGCACCTGTTATGCAAAATTCACTTTTAAGTCATTGCTTTAGTTGTTCAGGTGGGTCTCCTGTGTGCATATCCAAATAAAAAACTTTCCCTGCTTTGTGTATTTCCTCCTATTGTGACCTCATATAAGGTGTGGCTCAGCAGTAGCTCATTTGCATAGACACTGAAATGATGCATTCGGAAAAGGAGTGTATCAGAAGGAGTTTGTGGAATGACACGTGCATTATGCGAGAAGTATTTCAAATGTATTTCATGAACTCTGAGACGTGTGATAAGCTGCTGAAGTAAATGTAAAATACGGGACCTTTAATTTCATGCTAATCACCTGCACCAGCCAAAGGTTTGGACACAATAATGGATTTATTTTCCATATCCAGAACAATAATGGATTTTATTCAAACCTACGTATGAAATAACACATATGGCATTAAGTAATTAAGTAACAACAACAACAACAACAGTCAGTTATTTAAAACAGCCTTTCTGGAACAGTTCTTGCAAGAACAGTATTGTGTCAAGTGTCATTTGCAAAGCCCATCAAGCAGCATGATGAAACTCATCTCTTTCCTGGGAAGGTCTTTTAGAGCCTCAGAAATTCAACAGCAAGATTAGAACCATTACGAAGGCTTTACAGAGCATAAAACATCTCAATATCAACTGTTCAAAGGAGATTATTGTGTATTTTGGATGTCTTCAGCGTTGTTTTACAGTGTAGAAAGAAATAAAAATCAGGGAAGAAAAACCATGGAATTAGACTCATAGAGTACACAAATGAGTTAAATCAAATAGGTTTATTTGCTTCATTGCATCCAACTACAGTTCAGAAAGTTAATCATAAACCCCATCTCGCTCCTGGTCATATCCGTATATATAAAACCAAACATTCCACACTGCTATTATACGTTATAGAATCAGCCACTGTACTCCGCTCTCCCGCGTAAGTCATCTTGACGTGATCGGAGAGCGTGACTCCGTATTTATATGCAAAGGTGCCTAATAATGCGAGAAAGTAACACATCGTCAAAACTAACTAAATAAATAAATAAATAAATAATGGCAACAAGACTGTTGGTGGCACGAGATCTACAGGGGAAGGGTCTTATTTTGCAATGCTAACGGACTACGTAGGAGCTTTCAGTGATTAGCATTTTTGGAAGAATGCTAATTTGAAATATTGATTAACAGATCAGGCTCAGCGCAGAGTGGAAGGTGAAAAAAAAACTAAAAAAAACATAAGCAAGGTTGTTTTTATGCAATGGATTCGGGCTAACGGATGTAGGAAATCCTACACACACACACACACCGCTCCCCTTAGTCATTTCCCCACCCGATAAAAACTCAGATGGAAAAGGACTCTGCAAGAGACGCATTCAGGCAAGACGGCCATTTGGTTCGCCGCATTGCTTTTCCCCATTTCGCCTGTGCTGCGTGGATGACTGCCATTGTTCTGATGAGTCCGCGGACACAGACTGCAGATCACTCCCATTCCGCTAAATAGATGCAGCCTAGCATTCTCGGCCCCTCAGCATCTCTTTTTAGAAAAGATTTTCTATACATCACATTATTATTACCTGCAGGAGTCGTGTATAGTTTGCTCTTTCGCCGGCAGGAAAGCTACATTGGCCAGTTCGCCTGTTCTTTATTACAGTATATGTTAGATTTCTGGGAGAAGAAAAAAGTGTTCAAAAATGACTAAATCACATCTACTATGTCTACTACAGAATATACTGTACATCCGAATCCTGCAGTTCAGGTATAGATTTGTCCTGGAGATTCAAGGTTAGCATAAAAGCTACGATTAAACCTGCTAGGTTAGTGTCGATCAAAGAAGGACTCATTTATTGTGCAAAAGAAAAGAAAAACAACACCATGAATCCAAGATTTACAAGCTTGGGACTTTTAATTATCAGAGTACTTCTTATATTTCTTTATATAATCCCCATGCTACACTTATCCCAGTGTTTCACTAGAGCTTAAATACCATCAAGGTAGAAAGTTTTCTCAGACTGCCTGCATCATGTCTGAAACACAGGCCTCCCAGGAACTCCTTTAATGGCCCAAACATGTGAAAATGGCTTGGAGCGAGGTCAGGACTGTGCGAGGGATGTGGCAATATAACTCCCAGCCTGTGGAGGTCCTGTGATGTAGTAGTTCCATCACGCTGTAGGCTCTGAGACACATCATCTGGGAACGTCTATCACGGACGTACAGCCTGTACTAAAAACCTTTCCACCATTCTAATGTTTTACTGCGTCTAAGTGTCTCATCAGCGTACTGTGCTGGAAATCTTCTGTAAATGTTTTACACCTTCATTCACCAGAAATTTTATATTGTGGCTCAGTGGTAGGTGTTACACCTGCCATGCGAAAGTCCCGGGTTCGATTCCCAGTCAGTGCCCAAACCCCAGCCACTGGATGCGGTGCCAGTCCCAAGCCCGGATAAAATGGGAGGGTTGCGTCAGGGAGGGCATCCGGCGTAAAACCTGTGCCAAACTTGTATGTGGCAAACCTTCATCTGAACACTCAAATCTTATCCATCCATCCATCTCATCACAGAATGCTAATTAACTAACAGTGTAACCATGTCATATACAGTACAGTAGCTGCATTGCATTCTGGAATTTGGAGTCCACTTCATTGCATCATTTCTATCCTGGATAGAAATTTTTACTAAGATGATGTTGAACGACGTGGAAAAAGTAGAAAAATAAGCTTTGTTTTTTTTGTTTTATCAGGAGAAAAACATGAGTGTTATTCAGATTTTTTTTTTTAGGTGGTTGAATTTTTTTTTTTTATTATTAAAAATCGCTAGTTAAAGTAGCATGGATCATGATGGCAGAGCAGCAGACGGCTCTTAATTAAAGCCAAGAGCATCCTAGTTATACATTCTTCTTATTTTTCAATATCTAGTCAATCCGGATCAGTTTAGTTTATCGTAACAGCATGGTGGTACAACATGTGATCCGACCCAGCCTTATGATTTAAACATAAGGGCAGTGAAGAGATCGATGTTATATCACTGTAAATCATATAACACAGCACGTACAGTCAATCTCACAGAGTTCTAGCTCCGTCTTGTAAATAGATTTGTTTACTGACATGCGATGTGAGTTCAGGTCGGCTTGAGCGACGGCGCCACGAGACGACTGTCAGCTTCTTGAGAGGTTCGATATGAGATATGAAAACTAGCGCTAGATTTAGCTTAGACGTGTCAGAAAAGCCGTGCGTGCGCACTATGACAGCTCCTGTCAACAGGAAACGCAGATCTGTGCACGGTTCCTTCCTCCCTGCGCCCACAGTGTCAAAGCTCAGCGCGCTGAATTGCTCTTTAGCTCAGGAGGAAATTCTCGTCCTCTCGGCCTTCCTGTGTCTGAGGCACACTTTACGTTCTAGCTCTCTCTCTCTCTCTCTCTCTCAGTACCTTCGTTCGGCTCTGCGCTCAATGCGGCGCGCCCGCTCCGCTAAACGTTCCCCCCCCTGTTTTTTCAGTGGGAGTTTGAATGGGTTCTTCCTCTGATTAGATTTTCCTGGCAGGCGCTCGCTAAGTCTGGTTTGGTTCATGTCGCTGCTCAGGGGTGTTTGCCTTCAGCTCTGGCTGTCATTACAGGCTCGTGTTTAACATCTGAGCATCTGCTGTTGTCTCCGAGAGGGGAAGAGAGAGACAGAAAACGCTGATTGATAATATATCACTGATGTCTCCCGCAGTACTTTTTTCTCTTTATCTAACATCAGGTTCTCGAATGTGTAGAAATGCAGTCTAAAATCTGTAGAACAAAAAACCTCTCCCCCATTCTATCTCTCTATGATGTCATCCAAATAATACGTAAATGTTATTTCTCTCTAACCGCCTGAAAATGATATTTGTGGTCAAAGCCTCGTAGTCACTTAATCAGCTTTAAGCATGGCGGCTCAGTTTTTTTTTTTTTTTTTATATACTTTACTTTATTATTACGCTTTGAGCTTATCACATTTGCTATATGTTTTCTATATTAAACCATTTCTGCTAAAAGCTATTGAAATATATTGACTAGCAGGGATCATAATAATAAGCGCTAACCACAAGATGACTCGCTAGCTAGGTCGCTAAGCGATCAGTCAAAATATTCCGCTCAGAATTTGACTTTTCTGTTCAGGTTATGTTAAATAACAAGTAGTAAGGTGGTATACTTTTTTGTCTCCTGTATTGTCTCTTGTTATGGTTGAATGGCCAGTATTTTTTTATTTCATTGAAAAAGACTAAGTACGAATAGTTCTCATATTACCTTTGTTTTGTTTAAAGGTCCCATACAGTATATTATATTTCTTTAACAAGTCCAACACAATCTCCCCAAAGTGTATTTTTATTTAATGTATTTAATGTATTTTTATTAAGCTCCTCCTCCAAATGCGTATGTCATATGTAAATAATGTACTGCTGAAACTCACCCCACCAGAGAACAGCAAGGCTGACCAACAAGTCAGGGAAGGGTGTTGATTTTTGTGATGTCACATTAGGAGCAAAATCCAAATGGATTGTTTAAACCCTGGCTTACAGTATGTACTGTATGTGTGCTTGGCAGCATGGTTGCTTAGTGGTTAGCACTGTCGCCTTGCACCTACTGGGTTCAGGTTCGATTCCTGCCTTAGGGACAATGTGCATGGAGTTGGCATGATCTCACTGTGCTGGCTGGGTTTCCTCCAACAGTCTAAAAACATGCAGATTAGGCTGATTGGCGTTCCCAAATTGCCCGTAGTGTGCATTTGTATGTGCCCTAAGTTTCCCGGGATGGGCTCCAGGCCCCCGTGACCCTGTATAGAGGATAAAGTGGTATAGACCATGACGATATATTTGTGGATATGTGGAAAACTAGTCACAATGGCAAATCAACAAAACAAGGACACGTTATCACTGGTGAAGCAGCTAAAAACAATCCCTCTCTCACTAGCCTTTCGCGGTTTCTTTTACTAGAGGTTTGATCGTAAAGCATCTCTTAGATAGTAAGCGTTAAATTCATAAATATTCTTGAAAATGGTGATTAGGAAAAGAATCATTTGATCTGTTATTTTCAAGAGCAAGAAAAGTTCTACAAAAAATTGTATATAACTTAGTCAGCTTTCTAACCAGATAGACACTCTGCATATCAGATCATTTCAATATAGAGGAACTCTAGATCAGTTTCATTATTGGAAGTGTGTCTAATATAACATGGGATTCGATCCAGACTTATAGTTTAAACATGAGGGCGGTCAGTAAGACATACAGTAAGCATGGTCTCTACTTTTTACCTTGCCATGTTAGAGAAGATCTGGAAAGTGAAATGTCATAAAATTTTATTGACACTGGAGACTCATTCCTGCTAGTCAATTTTCCTTACAGAAAACATCACGATTTTTACAGCATGTCCGCCATACAAGTTTACATTATGAAGGAGTTGTTGTTAAAAAACTTATAAATTCTTGTAAATAAATGAGAGTGTGTGCAGATTTAGGAGAATTCCACAGCACTGTTGTGTAACGCAAAGTATTCATCAATTTATCATTTCTAGCTTGACTAACTGTTCTTCTGTTGTTTCTGGTCACTTTGTGAAACTTGGTTTTGCAGCACTGCATCACTGTCAGCTCCTTTAACAGCTTCGTATTTGGACTCAATTCCGCCTCACTTGTAAATCATTTTGGATAAAAGTGTCTGCCAAGTGAATAAATGCGAATACGAATGTAAATGAGAGGCCCTGGTGTGGTTCCAGCTGGGAAGCCCATCCCACACACACACACACTCAAACACACACACACACACAAATATACAGTACAGACTCTAATACGGTGCACCCTAGAGGCCCACTTTCACTGTTCATTTAAAACTTCAACATGTTTTATTTCGAAACTGGGAAATGTAGGGTGTCTAATGACAAGTATCATTTACGCGTCCCTCATTACATTACAGCTATCATGACCGACTCGGTCATTTTCCATCTTTAAAGCCTGTCTGACAAAAAAAAAAAAAAAAAAGGATGGGTTGCATGCTGCGAACCCAACCCCATTTGATCAGTTATTGTGCATTCAACACTGATTTCATGTTACAACATGAAACACTGACAAATTACCCACTCGGATCGAAGCCGACTCGCTCAGTCGGGGATCCTGAAATGGGGAAACGGGAGAATGCCAAGCTGAGTGGGAAGCAAAGTCCATTAAAAACTGATTAAAATGTTTTTTTTTGTTGTTGTTTCATTTTTTTTTTTGGTTTGATGAATGAAAGCAAGCATTCCGGCTTTAAAACAGACGCATGATGTCTCCGCACCTAACTTACTCGAGTTTCGGACTGGCAAGGGTTTCCATGGAATCCGTCTCCGCGCCGGGATCGCGGAGCTGTTTCCATGACGATCAGCCACCTGTTGTTCTGGGGCTTTCGCACGTCTGTCAAGAGACTAGCGGCGATCGGGAATCTCATGTGACATCAGTCTTTTTCTTTGTTTGATCCACAGAGACTTGAGTTCTGTGTGCATAAAAACCCAATATGTCGCTTATTTAGAAACATTTAAAGTCTATGCACTTGTTAAATGCATTAATCAAACATCTATAATTAGCCAGATATCTGTCAAAAAATTATCAGAATCAGAGCAGACGTTACCTTTTTCAAACTGTACCACTGCACAAAATGCCAAGGGCCACTTGACCTTTTATTCCCTTCTGAGAGAAAATTCTGAATGTCTCATCACCCCATTAAAGACCTTAAATCATCATCAAAGTGTTACATGCATTAGTTTCTTTGTCATTCATTCAGATTGAATTTTCCAGGCATGGTTTAAACTCATAACGTTATGATCCCCACAACAGAAACTTAACATCCTCCAGGATGAAACAAGAACTTGCCTGTCTCTCTAACGTCGGCGCGTTTCATACCCGCAAGACACAGGCCTAGTACAACTGTCTGATTCTTGTAAACCACAATGTTGACTGGTGACTCATAACCCCTATACAAAGATCTTTTCAATACTTTTGGACTATTTGTGGCATTCGGGTTGCCTCCTGCAAAACTTGAGAGGATGCCGCTCTGCATCGTGCTCCCTTCATGTCTCTAGCAGTCTTTTATAAGACTTAACATCCCTTAAGGCTCTTCTCGGTCCTGCACCCAGGGGGGCCATGAACTTCCAGCCATGCTACGAAGCAAGAACGTTGGACTCTCGAGTGGAACATAAGAAAAGCTTTCGTCCTATCATCAGGAAATTTTAACCCCAGTGATAAGACAGTCTTGTGTGACTGAAGAATTTCGCTAAGGAAAAATGCTCTCTGGGTGGAAAGGACAGGGATTATCTTCCTGTCCATCACTGCACTGCTAGCCAATCAGAAGCACCTCTGAGCCTATGGATTCAGAAGAGGATGGATAGTCTTGTTTTAGGTTTTGGTGGTTTGAAAAGATTAATTAGCTTAGTAATTAGTAATTAGTAATTAGCTTCACGTTTTGCCCTCTCCCTCTTGGTAGCTGTTTTTTTAAAGGATGAAGAACTAATTGGTCTGAATTGGCTAAGTTAGAGAGAACATTGGTGAAAATGTCAAATCCTCTACCTCAGGACTGCTAGAGACCTGTTGAACCCTTAAGCAAGCATGATCAGGGGCACTACTAGATATTCTCGAAAGCCTAACATAGACTAGTCCCCCCCAACCTTTACCCTGACATAGCAATTTTAGGTGCCCCAAATCACTTAGGGGTCCTTGCAACCATCCTTAATTATTCCCCACTTTACAGCGCCCACTCATGTGTTTGGATTTCATTACGGCTCATAAATCACTCTGGATACAAACTTTTTTTTCTAACGTGGTAATGTAACACAAAAACCACTAAGACATCGATAATGAGGGACAAATTAGACAAAACTTTAGCCTCGACTTTTGAATTTAAATGTCAGAGAAACATGTAGCATGTGGCGTTATGTTAACAATTAATTAATCATTGGATTAAATGTGATTTGACTTAAGATAAAAGCATCTTTTAAAGAAAAAGAAGAAGAAGGAGGAGTGTAAACATAGATACTCTCCCATGCTCTCTGGCTGTAATTAGGTTGACTCTTTGAACCTTTCTTGGATTGTTGAAACTGCAAAGGAATGCTAGGGTTAAACATGGGGCATCAGCACAGGGAGTTCCCTTTAACTGCCCGAGCATTCTTAAAAACATGAAGGAAAAGGAAATACCATGTCAGTGAATGTAAATGAAAAACATAATTGAATTCAATGATACAAGGTCGTGAACTGAAAAGGGCATTAAGGCAGGGAATAGAAGCGTGAATTAAATCTGTCATGTGACATATGTGTTAAAGAAAAACAATTGGGGAAAAAAACACATCAGCCAAGAACTACAGTATACAGTACGCGTCAACACTCCTATCGTGACTCATCCCATACAGATACCGGTTTTATACCCCAAAAAATATATTTATCCATTAGCATAAATGAAACCACATTGGTGAGACTGGGGAACTCATTCAAGACCCATGTGGTTATATTTCAACATCGAAATATAAAGCTGAGAAATGTTTTTTTGTTCTCACAACTTTATTAGCAGTTGACATCATTAGCATCTTCGGCCATCGTTTCTCTTGTTAGCAAAATACACAGTCAAGCATAATAACGGCGAGCCAGACGGGTATGAATTTTACTCACAAATGTTTGCTCGCGTGACTTGCTGACTTTTCATCAAAATCTCTCATAATTTTCTCTATTAACACACTTATCCAGCTAATTACTTCACCGTTCGCTATTACATTAAGATAGCCACCGCTACGAGCTTCCTGTTGCGCGCTGCATCTTTTCCTCAGCCCAAGTAATGAATTTATCATTTGTCCACCCCTGCTTCAGCTCACTAGTCCAGAACCTAAGCGTCAGAGCTTCGAGTGCCCTCTTCACTATAACTCTTCATTATGTTGATGCAACAATTATGACCGGTGACAGCACATATTTTACGCTCATGAGAAACAAATGTGCACTGTTATGAACACGAAGAACAATTCGCGTGTCAAAAAAAGTCTGTAATCAAGACGCATCAAAGTGATGCCTGTGAACTCCAGGGGCGTAAAACAAGCAGTGTGACAAAAGCACAGCGACAGCCAGCCATTTTCATCTACAGAGGAAGAAACGATGCTGATGAACAAGGCTGCCTATTTAGGCGAGCTTGTCTTTCAGGAGGCGTCTCCAAGCAACAAGGCTAAAACCCGGCGTCCGCCATATCCTGTCGAGCAAATACACTGTTGAATTCCACAGAGTGGCTATTAATAGACTTTTTTTAACCTGCAAAACAAATCACTCATGCTGCTCTCCATTAGGCTCTGAGGCTTTCTTGTCACTAGAGGATTCGGTTCTGGGAAATACTGGCACTTTAGGATTAACTATTGCAGTTCACTGCTTCACAATGAATGTTAAAAATACAAACTTTTTTTTTTCCAGATAATGGTTTGAGATAGTGGCCAAATCATTGTACAAAAATTAATAAATTAATTAATTATTTAATTAAGTAAGTAATTAATTAATTAAAAATTATATAATAATAATAATAATAATAAATAAATAAATACATATATATATATATATATATATATATATATATATATTTTTTTTTTTTTTTATAATATGAAAATTCATTTGGCGCAGAAAAAGGCACAGAATTTAACATCAAAGATCAACATCAAAATATTATCATCAAAATATTGTCTGAAAACGTCATTTAAAAAAACTCTCACTCTAACCAACCTGCTGCGTTTCCCTTAAGAACTGGAGTTTAATGAGCTTAATTTGCATATTAGACTGTGATTGGCTCCAATACGTTATGACATAACAACTCTGGACTGCCAAATTTTCATAACTAACTTAAATACTCCTCAGTCAAATTTTCAGTTTTGTTTGTCAGCCGTAAACATTTCCGCACTTCAACCTGTAAAATGAGTTATGAAAAGGATTTTCATTAAAAAGGGATAAAAAAAAAATACATTTAATAAAGTTTTAAATACTTGACATACTAATATTCTGTGTAATTGCGGTATCATGTATCATAATTTAGCGTACATTGTCACTTTGTGTCTATTGTGGACTTTAATGTTTAAATTAGTTTTATATAGTTTGCATCATTACAACTGTAAAGTAATGAACAGTAACATTAGCTGTTTGAGCTTATCATGGAAATTATAAAAATAAAAAAAAGTTGTTAAGCTTAGCTGATAGAGAATTTGGTAAGGGATAGTGCACCATGGAAGCATGACTGTATATAAACGTGGAAATGGCATGGAGCGAATTTAGGGCTGTACGAGTGATGTGGCGAAAACTCCCAGCCGAGTTCCTGTTCCATGTGGACGAGGTGTTGGTGAATGATCGTGTGTACAGTTCCCACAGACAGACGCGTCTCTGCCGCAAGTTGGTGACAAGTTATCTGTCGATTTTCAAGGATCAGGTGCTGAATGTTCATGGGAACGACTGCAGTGTGCTCCGAGCTACCTCGGCCAGGTCATTCACGGACGTACCGACTTCTTTGTAATGTTTGCACCATTCAAATATTTTACTGTTCTTCCTGTGTTTGGTGGGTTTCTTCCAGGTACTCCAGTTTCCTCCCACAGTCCAAAGGCATTCAGATTAGGCTACTTGGCGTTCCCAAATTGCAAGTAGTATGTGAATGAGCATGTGAGTGTATATATGGATTGGATGATGAATTATGGATTGGGATTGGCCATGCCTCGAGCCCTAAGTGCCTTAAGTAAGGGATACAGTAGGTTCCAGGCTCCCCGTCACCCTGTATACAGGATAAAGCAGTACAGACAGAGTGAGAGTGTTCAAACTCATGCATCTGTGTCTGGTTGTCGTTAATGATAGTATGTCAACCCAGTATAACAATTCAAATGTTGTAGAAATGCAATCAAGTAGTCAGTGGGGAAAAAAACGGAAAAGAAAAGGCATAGTTGCAAACTTTGTTGCTGACATTATTCTTAATTATTTTCAAACTGACTGATTGAACATGTTTCTAATCTTTCATGATGAGCCCATTTTTCAGTTTATGGCAAGCAACATGAGTTACATGCTCTAGTTGTTGTGAGCATTCGGGTGTTTTTGTGAGAAAATTATGAGGTCTAACTATTGTTGTTGTTTGACTTATAACTAGACACACTAAAAAGCTTAAGTAAAAAAGATCTCATTTAGTAAGAATGATTGCATAGTCAGGTGAGGCTTGTTGGATAGTAAACATTTAAGCGTAAAATTGTAAGAAAGCCAATGCTTCCTTTGTTGCTGTCCAACTTTTCTGTTGTCCAAATTTTGTCTTTGTGTTGTGAAATTCAAGTCCAGATACTAGGTGGTGGGTCCAATACGATCTGCAGCAGCATGAAAACTTATGTGAGAATACTTAAGCGAAGTCTTAACGTTCAACGAACATTAACTCTGATTCGGTCTCTGGGGCTCAGTAACCGCTTCCTGTTTCATCCATCTTCATGGGAAACTCACCATGTAGACTGGAGAAGCCAGAAATGAGAGGAAAGTGGAAACTCTTGGAAGCAGTAGAGAAGTTGAAGGAGCCGAGGGAGGTGACATACTGTACGGGCGAAGAAGGGAAGGATTGTGGAGAGGTTAGTGAGGTGTGCTGTAGCTCGGGGGCTTGAGCTCGAAAAAAAATTTTTCTCGTTCGACTGAAGACACATCACACAAAGCTAGGTACGGCTCAAAAACTGGCTACAGAAGCGTAGCGCTAAAGCGTATTTAGTCATTGATTTAGGAGAAAGTTTTAAAGAAAGTGAGTCTGGATTCATATTAACTAAAAAGTTGAACGGGATCCAAGTTCTTTTATTTTTTTTGTAGCAGGGGACGTTTAGTACAGTATTAATCAATAAGCAGCATTCTAGTTATTAGTTAGTAATTTATGTATTGGCAATGAATAGTGCACATACTGTACGGTATAAAGTACTGTGCAAAAGTCTAGAGCCAGTCTTCATTTCTTCATCTTTCACTTCCAAATGAATAGTTCTCCAGGCTTCCTGAAGGACGTTATTGTCTCTTAGTTTTGGCAAGGTTCTGGCTCGCTGACTTGTGCAGATGATGAGAGATGATCAGTATACCGATGAGAACAGATGAGAGGGGAAATGAGGTCGCTGCTGAGGTTGCTACATAGGCAACCAATTTTTAAATTGTATCTTTAGGCACTTTGGAGCTTAATTTAATATAAAGAAATGATATTTCTCAATGATCAAGACTTTTGCACAGTCCTTGATCATTGAGAAATATCAAGGACTGTGCGAAAATACTGTAGGTATTTGTGTACTGTAGGTATTAAGCTAGTAAAAAGTCTATTTCTTTATAATATTAATATTAAGTTAATTGTAAATGAAGTGAATTATCTGGCTATATTATGTACCTTGAGTTGGTTAGTGTTACTGTGAGTGATTTATGTTTTTGTTATCACTGTGTCACGATCCTTCTTCTTTAAGCATCAATACTAGCATATTGTCAAGAACAAGTTACTTGATAAGAGATGGAATTTCTCCTCACTCACATGGTGAGTGTTTTGAAATATCCACTTTTCGTGGATATTTTTCCTACCATTTGAGTTTTATGTTCTGGAAAGCTACTTGCATTGTATTGCATTGCATTGTATTGTATTATACTGTAATATAGCAAGATTCTCAGTTTCTCTGTTGGAAATTTTTACAACATACACAATGCAGTCTTTGATTGGAATTTTTCTATATAAAATCATGTCCAGATCAAGACACATAGGGTTCATACTGTATGCCAGTTCACAAGCATGATTAAATGATTACAATATCTAATGGATAACAGTATCAGGAACGATTCATTGCTATTTATAATTCAGTGAAGGTGGATATAAGAAAAAGGTGGCTGATGTTTTTTTTTTCATTTATTTATTTATTTATTTTTTTTTTTTTGCATGTTATACGGAAGGAGGGCAAACTTGCCCTACTTGTGCCAATTTAAGCGAAAGTAGCTACATTATACCAGGTCCATTATATTCATTAGAATCCCGACTATCCCATTTGATCAAATAGTCACACGTATGAAGGCTCTGAGAAAAGAAAATAAAGGCGTCTTTATGCGAACCCATTAGCCGTTTCCTTCATTTGACAGCACATTTCAAAATATCTGCAACCTCGCTCAAAGGTTTTTAAAAGGCAAATGGCATGTAAGGGGGTCTTGCATTAATAAGAGCACGGCTTATTAAAAATGGGCAACTTTAGAACAGGGTTAGGATTCTACACTAGTTTGAACCTCAGGACAAGAGAACCATTTTTTGTTTTCCGAATCTTAAAATGCATCACAAATAAATTATTCAATCTAACACCATAGGATTGGCTTCCAAGCTTATCTTTCTAAAGAAACCTTAAGAAAACATATTTTTTCCAATCATAGAAGCAAAGTTAGTCTTACTGTAGATCAAATTTTTCTCACTACCCATACTGGATAGATATTAAATCTGACACATTACTGTTCTGTGACAGAGCGTTAATGCAAGAGACATTTAGTACAACAGAAAGTAAGAGATCAGTGCGCAAACTATAATTGACAGAGCGTGTGAGTACATAAACCCATAAATAAAAAATAAAAAACACCGTTTGTAGCGGTTTGTAAATGCTGGTTTGTCAGTCTGTAAATAAATGTAATTAAAATATACGCTTGAATCGTGTGACATTTATTTGTGAACTAAAGGCTCTGCAGCTCTGCCCCGACTCCACTGGCACCCACGCTATGACACAAGAGTTGATGATGACACCGGTTACTGCCTTCTTAAACAACCATTGCCCACCCAGACAAACAAACAAACTAATTCAGTTTTTTTTATACATCACTCACTCATCATCTGTACCACTTAATCCTGTATACAGGGTCTCAGGTGACCCGGAGCCTATCCCAGAGACTTAAGGCACGAGGCAGGGTACACCCTGAACAGAGCGCCAATCCATTGCAGGGCTACACACACTCATTCTCACACTACGGGCAATTTGGGAACTCCAATCAGCCTAATCTGCAGGTCTTCTGACTGTGCGTGCAAACCGGAGTACCTGGAGGAAACCCACCAAGCACGAGGAGAACATGCAAACTCAGGCACACAGAGGCAGGAATCGAACCTGGTCGGGAATCGAACACGGACCCTGGAGGTGCAAGGCGATACTGCTAAGCACTACACCACCATGCCACCCTGTTTATAAGTAATCATCAGATTATGAAACTGATCTGACTCCATACATCTTGCCACTAATCAGTTATCAGTTATTTGACAGAGATCTTACAGCTTGGTTGTCCCCTCTCCATTGGGTAGCAGTTCCATTCCCAGAGTCTCCAGGAGCCTGGTTTCCAGTAGTTTCCCCCCAACTTGCGCCCTCCAGCAATCTATTAATCCTCAGATTAGAGCACCGACTATGATTTCTATGAGTCAGTGTCCAGGGTGAGTGTTTGGATCTTTTTCTCCAGGTAGTTTGTCATAGACTGGATATGGAGACGTGATGAAGACTTTGGTTTGTGGGGAAAAAATGTATAACATTCTCCCAGATATATCAGTTATTTGGTTATTTGGTAGTGTATTTTGAAAATTTAGAAAATGTCATGAAGTTTTCATTGAGTGAATGGCATGTATGTATCACTGGAGCCAGCTTGTGGTTCATTCATAGAATCCATGCATCTCTTAACAAAAACTAGCATAGCGTAGTCTTTTTATGTTTATTCATCATTAATTTTGGTGGCATAGATGTTAGCAAGTTTACATTATGATAATGCTAGGTGCTTTTACTTATATTTGTTCTGTATGTGGCTGGAAGCAGATCGAAGTCCATGTCTTCTCACTAAAACGCCATTCCCAGACGTCCCCAGTGTATTTCTTAAGTAAATAATATAGTTGTACTATAATGTCTAGAAAGCTATTAAAAAGATATCTAGGAATCATATGGTAGGAAGCAAATGCATCTTAAACACAATTCTAATCCAATAGCTACTATTATACTGTACATAATCTATTGATAGACATGCTGGCAACAGCCAAAATGATGTGATGTGAATAAACAAACCCAACATCCAGCTGAAGATTGTCCAGGAGAAGACTGTCCAGCATTAAAGCAATCATTTTTTTTTTCAGCTTGAACAGTATCGGCCTGATTGCAGTTCTGATTACACCATTAGTTCTGCAATGACATCTGGATCCAGCACTAATTCCCTGCAGAACTGGAACGAGTCTGATAGCGCCAATAGTGCACACTATGCCTGGCGAATAAACACTTGACATGGTGTAATTACTCCGGAAAGTGTCATGTTTTTGTGTGTTAACTGGTGATCAGACAAAAGAGGCTCTGTTTACTCCAATCACCAGGTGTACACACTGCCTGGAACAAAAAAAAAAAGAAATGGAGCGCCGGTAAAGTAGGTTGTCGTTTTCTTTGAATGCATCCAATCAGGACGGGTATCATCTTTCAATGTCAGCCACACACTTGTGCAGCAGGTTGACCGAATTGTACATTTACACACTGGACAGACGTGATTATGGGGAGCAGACACAAAGAAAAGAAAATAGAGCATGTAAATCATTGTAGAACTTGTAAGAAATGTTGTAAAAAAAAATGGTCAGGGAATTCATTTGTGCGTTCGAATCGTCGAGGCTTTTCGGTAGGATGGAGCAGTCCTCGTTATAGCTGGCATAAAACATGTTAATGGGATTCTTGCTTTATAAGTGGTCGTGATTAAATACATTTCTGTGGTATTTTTATTCTCCGTCCCTCGACGTAGGGAACGCTGAAACAGTCCGACTTAATGAGCATAATGCATTTCAGTGAAGTGACATTCCATTAGAATGAGGATATGTTTCTCCATCCATTGCCTAAAGCTGCACTCATAACGATCTTCATATCACTGAGCATGTTAAACACCAAAGAAGACAAAAATACCATGTAAAGGGATTGAATTCTGGCCAGAACGGTAAGCCCAAGCCGTTAATAATGGATAAGACTTATTCGGAATTACTCTATCGCATTTTATGTCCTAGTCACTTTGATTAAAAGGGTATAAAAAAAACCAATTCCTTATATCCTATTGAAGCTGGGTCCTGGACATTTTCTAAGTGGCATCTGCTAAATACAATTAAAAACCTGGCCTTGGCCTTGTCTTGTTGGGAAACAGGAATTACAGTAAATACTGGATGCTCCTTGAACCTTGAACTTGCAAAATAACATTCATTGAATATCAGAATTAAAATCTTTCCTGCATACAAATTTCATGCAAGATCGAATCAAATGCAAGGTATTATGGTTTTATGTACTGTAAGTCTTCCACTGTGTATGCTTGGGCCTCATCCACTACAATTCCAGAGGTCTTTCTTTTATTTTTTTCCATCCAGACATTTGGATAAGCCAATAAATGCCCCTTGTGCTTGCAGCAAAGATTCCCCGCAGTGCATCCTGAATTAAAGTGGGAATTACCCATGAGCAGCGAGTACCCTGGGAGAAAATAAAGCTCGTCTGATCCCTGGCCACTGTCGGGAAATAGCTCTGAAAATCAGGCACTAAGATGGACCGCTATTAGTTCTTTTGGACCACAATCTATGCACAAAGGTGAGCTGAGCTCTGAAGAAACCTAAAGCAAGGCACCGCGGCCCCAGCAGGCTGCTCTCACAGAGGGTTATTAGTGAGGTAATTAACGTGTGCAGTGGTGCCCCTGGGCTCATATGCCCACAATGAGCAATGACTACTAATGACAGGAACTGGATATATGCACAAAGTACTACCAGAGTACTGATCTGGCAGGAAACATTGTATAGGAATTTATCAACAAGTCTCCTCTCACAATCACCATCACAACTTATCATCTAATTTTTGTCCTACACTTTATTTTACACAGATTTGAGATTAATTTTCAAAGTGTTTGAAAAAGGTGAAAAAAAATATTAAAGGATTGACTTGTTAAAGAAGCAGTCATACGGGTTATCAGTCAGAAGTTGTCCCCAGAAACAAAGGTCAGAGAGGTTGTCTGTCTGCTCTGAAATTGACCAAAGACTTAAGAATCAAAACCCCAACCTGACCAGAGACTTAAAAATCAAGTCCCAAACCTAACCAACGATTTAATAATCAAATCACAAACCTGATGAGAGACTTAATGTAAGAACCTGATTCCCAAACCTGACCAGAGATTTAAGAACCCGATCAGAAACCTGACCAGAGACTTAAAAATCAAACCCCAAGCCTGAACAGAGATTTAATAATTAAATCCCAAACCTGATCAGAGACTTACTGTAAGAACCTAATTTCCAAACCTGACCCGAGATTTAAGAAAGCGATCCCCGACCGGACCAGAGATTTAAGAACCGTTCCAAAGCCTGACCAGAGACTTAAGAACCCGATCCCCAACTTAACCAGAGACTTAAAGGGGTCATCCAGTCCCATTTTTCATAAGTTAATATGATTCTTTAGGGTCCTAATGAAAAGTTTGTAATATAC
>JAQMYJ010000019.1:2958183-2974783 GCA_030014305.1 Clarias laeviceps | reverse complement strand
ATAAATCCACCCTGCTGGTGAAGTTATTTTTAGACGTATCAGAGAAATCCTGGTGTCAAAATGAGCCTGGGGGTCTTCTCTTTCTGACTACATCACAGTAATGCTCATATATAAATATATATAAAATGAATATTCTAAAAGCTTTTTTCCAAGCTGCTTCTCGTATACAGATTCATACTGACCATATCTCAGGAACCGGACATGATACAGTAATAAACTTAAGATAAGATAAGATTTATGGTTTATTCGTCCCACAGTGAGGAAATTCTATTAGACTTGAGTGACTTAAATACAGTTGGTGGTTTTATAAAGACCATCAGTTTGTATAATTATTTTGAATGAAATTATGAAATAGGAAAAAGCTTTTGTCACCGCTAAGCAAATGGAACCTCAAACTTAATATACATAAGGATCAAAAATAGCATTTGGTGTGATGCTATTGTCTATACATGTATATTATATTATTACAGCATAATCTCCAGCATTTCTGCAGTCTAAACTTGTTATCAAAATTGAGTTTAGTCAACCAGGAATCAGAAATATACATGCATAATTCAAATCACCAAATAATGAGACTTAATACCGGATTTGATTTGACGGGTCACGTATGGTTTGGGATAAAACCTGTGAGAGTCCAACATGGGCTAATCAAAGCAAGTATTCATAAAAAATCAATGAGTGACTTAAATACAGTTTGTGGTTTTATAAAGACCATCATTTTATATGATTTTTGTCAATTACTGTATTTTGAATGAACTGATGAAATAGGAAAAGCTTTCATCACCGCTAAGCAAAAGGAACCTCAAACTTAATATACATAAAATCTCACGGGACCAAAAATAACATTTTGTGTGATGCTATTGTCTATATATTATATTATGATATGTATAATCTCTAGCATCTCTGTAGTCTATGGGCTAATGTTAATTTTACACTGTGATCTCCGTTTATGTCATTCTTCTACATACCGCTTATGCTGTACAGGGTCACAGGAGGTCCGAAGCCTTTCCCAGGTGACTCGAGACATGGAGCAGGGTACACCCTAAAAAATAGTACCAGAATAGGGTGCCAGTATAATATCTTGAATCACATCAAATATCTACAATTTCCTAAAATAGGTTTATACTAAAGCAAATATAAGATCATTGAGCTTATTTCGAGACAAATGTTAATTTTTAACCAAAGATTTCTTGTTCTATTGGCAGATCATTGTTAAGCCTTTCTTTGTTGAAAGAAGCATAATTATCTGCCAATAGTACCAAACAATTTAATCGCATAAAAATGTAATCACTTAAAACTTGTCAAATTTGTCTAGAAATAAGGTTGATTATCTCATATTTGGTTTGTTGTAATCTTAATTTGCAACTAAATTTGACTGTATTTTTTATTTTATTTTTTTTCAAATTATTTTTTTACTTTCTAAGATGTAATTTTGTGGAGTCTACACCTTCACGCCAATTCTAAATGGACCCACAGGAATTTTTGACAGTACCATGGTACTTATATGCTGATACATTACATGTACCACACTTTGGTATACCAATGAGCATATTAGCGTATCCGGTTCTATAACGTACAATGTATAATGTATAGTTCTGCGGTACTTGTACTAGAATAATGTCAGAAACACGTTATGTGTTTATGTACCATAATGGTAATATTTATACAGTATAACCTTTGCAGTGGAATTTTACCTGTATTGGAATGTGAAAAGGTTATTCTGCAATGATTACCATGGTACTTATTGGGTACCACAATGGCTACTAAAGTTCGGCAGGTGTCTAATATGGTGCTGCCTCTACTAAACCATACCAGTAGTATGTAGTAACATCTAATATAGGACAGTACGTACAACCACACCATGGTATATATTAGACACCTGTTGAACTTTGGTATTGGTGGCCAATCTGCAGTTTGCATATTGGCCACCAATACATTGGTATTCACAAATGTATTGTGGTACACACCATAGTACTACCACAGTACATTTAGGCATTTGGCAGACGCCCTTATCCAGAGCAACTTACTGTTTTTATCACATTATACATCTGAGCAGTGGAGCGTTAAGGGCCCAAAAGGGTGAGTGTGAGAAATGAATCTGGGACCTTCCAAACCATAGTCCAATGCCTTAACCACTGAGCAATAGTACGCCTGTCCCTGGTGCAATCTGCTCTGTTCCACAGTGCCTACCTTGGTGTCTATAAAGTTCTGTGGTACCTACCATGATAATGTCTGAAATACAGCGGTAATAGTATGGTATATTATGGTATGCACTATTCTTTACCATAGTAAACTATAGTACATACCACAGTCAAATATCTAAAATTTTCTAATCTCAAGGGGTAAAACACGTTTAGCGTTATAGAAAAACATGGTATCGTTACTCTAGTAGGTCTCTGGAAACTCCTCAAGGCTTACTGACACTGAAGACTCCTTTCATAAATGTTAAATAAATGTCCTTTTACAGAGCACCTGACTTTATCATTGATTACATGGTTTAAAGAGCACAACACTAAAAGTCTGCTTATTAGTAGTAATACATTTTGTGAATTGTTATCATGGAAGCAATAATAGTACTATTAATACTTATAATGATGGTATTAGCCCGTGTTAGTCTGAGTGCATTAACTGTGATTTGTGTTACAACCACAACTACTGCCGGATCAACACCATCTGACCTTCATCAGAATCCAGAATACAACATCACTGTGGTGTAACATGTATCGTCTCTCATTTTCTAGTTCGGAGAAAAGTCCATCAGAGTTCGAACCCTACCATCTGAAGCTGGAGGAGTGTTTGTCTGCTGATCATGTTCCAACCTCGGAGCACATCCAAGGATATGTGAAAAAAGTAAGTTGTTCTTCTTGTTTAACTTTTGGCCAAATCCTCTCTCTCTCTCTCTCTCTCTCTCTCTCTCTTTTTTTCTCTCTCTTTCTCACACACACACACACACACACACAAACACACTTCCTGCCCTTGTGTCAGAACCAGACGTTACAAGTAGGAACAAAAGCTTTTCATATGAAAGATAGTCAGACGGAAATCTGAATCCACACAGGCATCACTCATCCTGTGATTGGAGTGATATTAAAAATCAAAAGGGCCCCTATACAGTTCAGCGTCTCGGCAAACTTCGTTCTGTGATATGCATATGCATGAGTTATTGCTCCTCAAAGAACCATCATGACATCAATCTTCCACGGCTGCATCAAAAAAAAAAAAAGAAAGAAAGAAAAAAAAAAAAAGGAAATGATTCCGCTGCCCTTTCTCCGACGACAAATGAATTACCATCAGAGCCGACGAGCGACAGCGCGACGGCTTCTTATCTGCACAATTTCATTTGCCGTATTGTTGGAAATATAATGACGGACCCCGGGCGTAAATGTGCAGTAATGCATTAAACAACGCGGCTGGAAAAGACGGGATGGTTCTCTGGGTGTTAATGTTAGACAGAATAAACTGGCGCGCGTCGGCAGAGTGACTTCGTCGCCACCAGGCTGTGAGACCTCAGGCTGGATTTTATTAAAGCAGCAGAATGGAGAATGGCGTCATTAGCATTTCTTGACAGCTAACAATTCAATTTCATTTGATGAGAATTCACATATTGGCTTCCAAATGCAAACCGACAAAGGCGAAGAGGGAGGGGGGGCGGGGCAGGACGCACTGAGCACAGCGAGGCCTTGGACTTCAGCCATACTAATCAGGGTAGTTATTACTGAATAAGCCAATTCCAGAAGGTGAGCGTGGCCTGGTTGGTAAATAATTGCTTCTGATACAATGTGATTGTAGAAATAATATGGATTATTATTCAAGCTTGACGTGTTTGACAATAAAGTTTTTTTTTTTTTTTACATTTAAATCTGCTTTTCGTTTCCCTTGATTGCACATGCTAATAGTGTTGCAGTGGGATTTAGCCTTTCTTTCATCTCTAGCTAAGATAGAAATGCAGCAGCGCTTTGGTCTTTTAGTCATTCAGTGTGTTTACCTCGTCACCTTTACACTCTTCAAGGCTTCACCCCGGCGGCTAATACCATCATCAACAACATCAATAACTAGCCAAGTTACAGTACAGTATGTCTCTATTGTACAGTAAATGAGTGCAAATGCTTTGAAAGGCTGCGTTGCATTTTGGGACTTTGAGTCCAACATTTCCATGACTTCTGCACTGGATTTCTCATTAACATGGAAAAAAACTCAATGAACATCCATTGTCCGTTGTAGAAGCGCTAGCTATAAATACCAACACAATACAACACTAACTAACATATGAGCCCCAAGAACACTGAACATATCCTGGATATTCCAATGTGTTCCCAAATGTATGAAATGTGTTTTAGTGAGAAAATATCATCTCTAAAATCATCCATTCAACCATTTTATCAGATGTGATACTAAAGGAGGGTTTATTAACTCCAGCACATTAATTGTCCTCTTTCTTTGATAAGTCCTGCATTTAAACATCTTTTGGAACGACAACTACTTAGTCTTTTACTACTTACTATTCACACAGGGTTTTTAAAAAGAATTGAGACAAATATTTGCCATTTTGACCTTCTTAGGGATGAATATTATTAATGGAATTTTTCTGTACATACTGTACAGTGTGTGTGTGTGTGTGTGTGTGTGTGTGTGTGTGTGTGATACCTTGACCTCTAGCACCCCTTTTTCCACTTGATGGTTTAGACTTTACTGGCTTTTCTGGTGTCCTGCTGTTTTATTCTGTGAGCATCCTCTGAAAAAGTCAAGGTCAGGTACAAAAAATACGCTATTTGTTCCGGGTCTGAAAACTTCACGCAGTGAACATGTCAATGAATAAAGAAACGGTCATCATCTACGACACGTTGCTCTTTTGTTATCATGTCAATGTAATATATCATTTAAGACTTATTTATCACCCGTAATTGATTCATTAGTCGACTACCCGTTAAACAATATTTGAAGCCGCTTAATATAATAAATAACCTCGCCGTGTTAATAGAAGATATGGTAATAATTTATTCATTTTGCAAACTGTTTACAAAAAAGTAGTATTGTTATAACTAGTAACTTTAAAAGGTTCCTTTTAACTACAAACTCATCTCAAGTTCACAAAAAAAATATATTATTCATTAATTATTTCAAAAATCCAAATCCATTGTGCATGAATATCGTATCCTCATATCCAGCACAACAGCACTATGTATTGTGGCACGGTGGTGTAAAGGGTGACACTGTGGCCTCGCACTTCCAGCGTCGAGGGTTCACATCCTGCCTTGTGTCTGTGTGCGTGTTCTCCCCGTGCTTGGTATGTTTTCTTCCGGTTTTCCCCCACAGTCCTAAGATATGCTGATTAGTATGCGATATAGCAGAATTATCAAACAATAACACAATGACCTATAAAATCCCTATTAACCATTTAATAATTACGCAAATCAAATTATTTAAATGGTTATTTTATGACAGTCAGTGTCTTTAAAAATATAAAGGTGCTTGCTAATCATATAGTAAAGTGCATAAATGCTTTGCAACCTGGGTTAAAGCACATCTAATTAAGGCCTTTGAACATTTTAAGCCATGTCTAAAAGTCCAAATGTATAATTCTCTACAGTATGTCTTCAAATACAACAGCAAAACAATAAAAACAGTAGGAGGGAATGCAGGCTGTCATCGTTAATTAATCAGTAACCTGAATTTTAATGGCTTCTAAACATAAATGCCATTCCACACTGATGATAAGTATTGTTTGTTTGTTTGCTTGTTTCATTTTCGCTCAGAAACTAATTACCTGGCAACTAATTACCTGGCTTGAAAAAGTCAACAGAAGCTCTAAATGAAAAAAAATGTAAAAAAAAAAATTCTATTATGATTATTAGAAGGTGGCATCAGGGTGGCAGGGTGGCATTGGTTTCAGCCAAATTATTGGTGCGGATTTAATTTTTTAATGTTATATATGTTATACATACTGTATAAGACAGAAAATATGTGTGGAAGCTACTTCTGATGTTACTTCTTATGCAACATTTAAGTGACCAATCTGGCCTCCCTAAAACATTTCAAGTTGCTAACTTCAGCTATTTTGTAGAGATGATGTAATATGTGCCCCAAAATGGCCATTTTGCATAGATCAAAATGCAAATGATTCATATTTTTTAAAATTCATATTCTAAAATTAGTTTAAGCTTCTAGAAGCACATGACCTGTAAAGATTGTTGCTTAAATTGTTTTTTTTTTTGGTAAAATAAAAAAAAAAAAAACTGTAGTGTCGGTAACCATGTCAAATTCATGTTGCAATATCTTAACAATTTTACATTTAAGAATAATGCACTTTTTCAGGTTGATGTCTTTTCACATGAAATCTCAATTGGCCAAGTTTCATCTGAATGACAGTTAAGATCAAAAAAGTTACGGACACTAAAACATAAAAGAGCATGAAATTGTATTTAGCAATTGTGTTTCTTTTTATTTGATAAAGATATAAATGTGTATGCATATTTACAAAAAAAAAATTAAGCATGGATCAGGAGATAAGAAGCAATAAATATTATGGAAAATAGTGTTACGGTATATGATTCAATCTGAAAATTCACATTTTCACTAGGGTGAGACACTTTTTAGCACCAATACCATGCTTTGGCTGTTTGCACTGCCGCGTCTGACCTCCAGGGTCAGGGGTTGGAATCTCACCATTTTCCCACAATGCAAATTGTAGACTGATTGTTGGTTCTAAATTGGCCATAATGTATGATTGGGTGTGTGAGTGTGTGTGGTTGTTCCCTGTGATGGAGCGGCACTTCATCCTCGGTTTGTGCCTGAAGTTCCGTGGTGTAGACACCAGGACCGTTCTGACCCCACGCTGGAAAATCAATATAGATAATGGATGGATGGATGGATGGATGGATAAATGGATCGATTATTACGAGGCTGTAAACAAGTAGCTTTTCTCCTGATCTTAATTAAAACATTCAAATCATTGTTTTTACACTTCATGAGTATATAGCGATAATTAGCTTAATTCTCTCACGTTAGTAGTAATTATTATTTTAATTAATGTCACTAATATGTAATTAATTCGAAAGCTCTGGTATTAAATGTACTTATATTACCTATTAAAACAACAGTATTGTACTATGAATGGATGCATTTATTGACAGGTTAGCCTTCATAGACTATTACTGTACATCAATTACTGTAATAATAAATTATTCATACTGTATGTACCTGATAATGTAGTAGTAAGCAATAAAAGTGTTCGTCCTTTAATTAAATCCGGGTATAAGTTCAATCAATGTGAAAAGCCTGTTACCGCAACAGTACCTTCATGTGTATTATGAATTATGGCACTGATATTGTTATTGACCTGACTACGACTCAATTAGTAGTTTTCTCTAAATTATGTATAATCATCCCTACTGCTTTCAGTCCATTTTAATTAACTTCCTTTAATTTAATTTTAATGACTACTCTACTTATCATGTAATTTTCTAAAGTCTAATTTGGAAATTCGTGGTCTTTGTTAAAGAGTTTTTTAATCCATTCTAGTGACAACTGCACTTGTAGGAGTCTCACTTGCTTATTTTCTATGAGGTGAATGCATGACCTCTTGATTTCCAGCAGATTCAGGACGCAGCCGACCAGGGCATCTTGTTTTCCGGCTTCATCCAGGAACCGGCCGGTCTCCATCCTCGCGTCACATCACGAGGACTTGGAGAAGCGTCCCTGTCTTTGCACTCGAGTCCGAGTTCACTACGGTGCTCTGAGCTCACGGCGAGCCCGAGTCATCAGGGAGAGAGCGGAGCAGAAGACTGGGCCGCAGAAGGAGAGACGGAAGAGCCGAAAACATCTAGAGATACAGGTGATGATGCAGGTGTTTGTAGGAGTTTTGGTTGTGTTGGATGGAAGTTACAATAAGAAACCAATCATTAGCGGCTACTGTTGTTACAGGTGGAGATGCTCTCTCAGAAGTTATGTCCACTGTTTCCAAATCTGAGTGTTGTGATGGGGAGCAGGAAGACCCACCATCGCCCAACAACAAGGCCAAAGACAAGGAAGGGAATGATAAACCCAGCAGGCCCTCTCTAGGCAAATGTGGTGAGGAGCTGATTTGTTGGAACTTCTCATGGTGAAGCACGGTGGTGGCAGCATCATGTTCAGCATTACCATGAAGACACTTTTGGGTGTTTCTCAGACTAATACCATTTTTACCCAATCTCTGTAATTTGGAGTCCTTTTGGGTTCTTGTTGCTCAAATATTTATGCAAGATGTGACACCATCATGTTGATTACTGATACAAACAAGAAAAAGAGTGTAAAAGGAAGTAGGTTTTAATTTAGGACCTAATTTTAGGTAACTTAAGGAACTACTGTAGGAAACTAAGGAAGTTGTGTCATCTGTCAGTAGTAAAATTTAAGCTTAAGATCAAATATTTGGATAATTTCCCAACATTTAAACTTTTCAACATCGCCCAAACACGCCGGATAGATGTGCGACAGATTTGCATCGCTTTGCCACTGCGTTTCTGAAAAACACGCACAGGGTTTTAGATCAAGCCTCGTTTGGACTGTTTTCGTAAAAAAACCAGATGGCGGCTCTCGCTCTTGCTGTTTGTGCGAGAATCAGAAAACGTGGCGTTGTTCATGCCGTATGCCCTGTAGTGTGAAACGAGGCATGCTGGGATGCCTGGTGATCGGAGCTTGTGCTCCATCTGGGCGAGGAAGTGATCAAGTTGGAAATGGAGAAAGAGAAGTAGGAAGAGGAGGGGGAGTAGAAAGAGAACTCCCAGGGCTACCATCAGACCCCGGGCTCATAATCCCCTAGACGCAGAGCCTGGAGAAAATGTGATTGCGTGTGTTTTTGGTATTCAGTCATATGTTTGCTCACGAGGTCACTAATTTGTAATAGAGGTGAAGTCGAGGTTAGCTGTAAAAGAGAAACAAAGAGGAAGTTCTTATACAAGATTTTATCCAAAGCTCAACTGATATTCTGATATTTTTTGCAGGAAAAAAAAAAAGATGCCTATCTAAACATTCCTGAGGCTCTAAGACTTTGAGAAGACAAAGGTCAAGGCTTTAGGGATTGTAGAAATGTGTTTTTCTGGACTGAAATAGTTCAGAGAGAAAAGATTAGGAAGGAATGCCAGCGACCCCGGCATGGTCCTGACAACATGCCGACAAATGTGATGGAGTCTAATTGTGTTCATGTGCTCGCTCTGTTGTTCACAGTGAGACCTCTGCACTTGACCAGCACTGTGGTCCAAAACTGTTATAACAGTCCCACGCTAACTTCCCCTCAGTCGGTCCCTCAGGATACATGGTGTTCTCTGTCTGAATATCAGTTATATTAATATTTTATCACCTCAAGTGCCACTTGTTGGAGGAGCACTTACAGTTTAGAGGCCTTTGCAAATTGACTGTACACAAAGCTTATGATTTAGCACATTTCATTTAAAAATAATAAGGGGAAAATATACATTATGGAACTTGATGGAATTTCCCATGCTCTTCACGGGTCCATGTGTGTATCGTCTGGGTTTCCTCTTAGATCACGAAAAAACATGACAGTAAATGATCCAGATATATTAAATTGCTCTCAGGTGTAAATCACTCACTCACTCATCGTCTATACCACTTTATCCTGTATTCAGGGTCACGGGGACCTGGAGCCTATCCCGGGAGGCTTATGGCACGAGGCAGACCTTGACAGGGTGCCAATACATTGCTGGGCACACACACATACTGTACACACACTCACACACTCATTCTCACACTACAGGCAATTTGGGAATGCCTCTCAGGTGTAAATGATTGTGTAAATTAATACGTGAAAGTGTATACTGTATATAGGGCACTATAATGAACCAGTCTGCCTTCCACGGTCTATTCCATCCTTACAACCCAGGAGTTTTCCCCAGGATAGGCTCAGGAATCCACAACATCCTGAGCAAACCCATTACTGAAGGTAAAGAAATGAAGTTAATAAATGGAGCTCATTACCAGAGTGTGCTTACCAGCTATTAAGCTAGCTAGGCAGAAAATCTGAGACTGCACACTCTTAAGGGTACTTCAGTGGACCTCTTCGGGAACCGTTAAAGATTGTACATTAAGAGTGTTTACCTATTAGAAAGGGATCCAAGCATGTCATTTTATAAGGATAAGAACCTTTTTTTCTATTCCTTGGAACTTTAACCAATAAAGAACAGTTTAGTTTTTGAACGTATCGAGTACCAAGTAAATTAACAATACCAAAAAATTTGGATTTTCTATAAATTAGGTTTGGTGTAGACAAATGTTCCTTCAATAACAGCATAAAAGCTAATTTGACCACATTACTGTATAGTTGTGTAGAAAATTTAAGACGTAGCAAGAACCTTGCATTCTATAAAAATTTTAGAACCTTTAATGTTTCTTCAGTTGTTTCTCTTAGATCAGACACTTAAAGATTCTAAATAGATACATTGTTCATGAATCAGGTCTAAGCACTACTCTTGTTCGGATTTAAGACCATAATATGAATTAAAAATAATAAAGTAAATTATAATAATTAAATTATATTAATTTAGATACTAATGCAATACAATAAATTTTAATACATCCTGACAATTTAAACAATGTTAAAGTTTAAAAGAATAAGAATAAAAATACTATTTAAAAAATAGTTAAAATTATTATTTTATTGGAAAACTTTTTTTAAAAAACAGGGTTCTAACAAATTCAAAGCATTAACAAATGTTTCCAAACATGTTGCCTGGCCGAACATTCTAAGATTGCTTTTACTCACCTTTAGCTATGACTGGTGTCCAGTTCATGTGTGAAAATGATTCCTCATGCTCCTGGTAACACACTTTCACAATTTGTGTTCTGGAATAGGCCTATTTCATCAGGAAAGAAAAAAAAAAACACATATATGTGATAATCTGGTCATTCAATACATTCAGGTTGTCAGCTGACTTGATTTTATTGCTTGAGTCTAGACCTGAGCAACTGAAGCAACACCAGATCATAACACTGTCTCCAGAGGCTTGTACAGTGACCACTATACATGATGTTTCTGGAATAGGGTCAATCTGGACTCATCAGACCACATGACCTCTATCTATCACTCCAAAGTCCAATCTCTATGCTCCCTAACAAATTTAAGCCTTTTTTTCTGATGTGACAAGGATTTCTTATGGCCACACAGCTGTTTGTTCCCAATCCTGTGAGTTCTTATCACAGTGTACAGTATGTGAATGGAAATGCTCTTACTTTCACTATTAAACATAGCTACAGTATAATTTTAACTGTTGATTTTTTACCATACAACTTCACCTTCCACAAAGTTGACATACCAGTGCTATCCTATCCTAATGTGTCGAAGGTTCTTAATCCATTTCCAGTAACTCCAAATCTCCTTAGTTGTTTCCTTTGCTTTATGCAGCCCAATAATTTCCCACTTGTTGACTTTTTTTTTGGGCCAGGCACAGTTCTTGGAAGCCCTCCGAACATTTTAGCCTTAAGAGTTTGCATTATTATCAAATCAGCTAAAATCAAACGTACTGTAGCTTGTCATCTGACACCCTTGGCTTTTCTCACATTGTCGTTAGTTCTCTTGAGGTACAAGACGACTAAGAAGATTACAGATGTCAAAAGTTAAATCGGTGCGTTACGGGGCCATCATTTTTGAGTGTCGTTGCGTTCAGAGTTGTGATATATGCACAGCTGGTCGTGGGATGAGGACTGTGACCGAGCTGTGAATTCGCTGACTGTCTGTCATAACGCTCATCCAGTGCTGAAGAGATGATTCATCCTTCAAACTGAGTTTGACAGAAAACCATAGCGAGGAAGGCCTGATGATTTCTGAGCATTTGTGTGTGTGTGTGTGTGTGTGTGTGTGAGCACGCGTGGGCGGGAAACATCCTGTGCGCCGATTTGCTTTGCACAGTCTTCAGAGAGACAGTAAATGGCTCGGACGTGGTCACTAGCGGTGCGTGCGGCAGCCGCCAGAGCAAAAGTGCATCTCTATTTATCATTTCGGTCAAATATCCATTAGTTCCAATATAGATCTGAAAAATGCGTGTGGGAGAGGTCGAGCTCGGCTGGATCGAAGCACACAAACAAATTCTTCATGGCCTATTTTAATCCATTAGATGCACTTTGTGCTTCTATATTTCAGACGTAAAAGCTAATTCAGCACAAAAGAGAACGCAAAATCATATTGAGAAGGAGCAGACAGTCACCCGGGGACTTCATGTCCTTATTTGAGCTGTGTACTGGGTTATCTGATTTAGCTAATTAGCTACCCTGCTTTGCTTTGCTTCCTTTCGAATCTGATAAATGAACTGCCGAACTGCATCTCAAGAGTAAACATTAGCAAAGGAGGCAAGTGCCGCTTAGGAGATAACTGATTAGCCATGAACTGCAGTAGATCCGGTTAGAAGTTGCTGAGTCATTATTTGGTGCTCATGCTAGCACCTCTACACAGCTAGCTTTATTTTAGCTACAACTGAAATACAGAAATTGAAGGGAGAATATGGGAGTCTGTTTCTACGCAGCTTTCCTTTTCCTCACTGTATTCCAAAAGAAAAATCTCTACTTTCCACTCGCTGCCTTTTCAAAACCTAGATAACGTCTGGGTTTTTCTTATTTTCCATATCATCGACAGGTGCTGAACTTTTCGGCTTGTTTAACTACCCGGGTGGGCGCCCGCAGCCGCTGAAGTACTACACGGTGAAGGTGCCTCTACGGGTGCAGCCCGGTGACGAGGGCAGTCGCGCCATCGAGGCCCAATGGCTGGACCACATGACGCAACACTTTAACAACGGAAACTCGCTGGTCGATGGCTACTTCAGTCTGGGCAAAGACGACGGTGAGAATGCTTTTCCATTAGTGCCTCATAGGGAGACACACACATACAGACATGTGTACTTTATTGATCTTTTAATGGAAATGTCCAAATAAAGCATG
Source organism: Clarias laeviceps (assembly GCA_030014305.1). NCBI lineage: Eukaryota > Metazoa > Chordata > Actinopteri > Siluriformes > Clariidae > Clarias > Clarias laeviceps. The sequence continues at coordinate 2,961,865 of JAQMYJ010000019.1, read as the reverse complement.
CTGCACAAGTCCACTACAAGATAAGTTGAAACCTGAAAACACAGTGCTGGTTGATCACAAAGCAAAACGGCCTTGCCATTAACACGTTAACTTTAAAATCCAACCTGAAGTCAACATGCAAATCTTCAAGCTTTATTCTTATTTTTGAATATCTTCTCTTTTTCAGGTGTTTGATTCTGTTCTGACTTTAAGAGTGATTAAAAAGACCCATTAATTCATCACCTCCAGATGAACGGATCAGCGCTTTTCGAACGTTACAATTAACCAGATCGAATTAGCGAGCTCTGCTTTATTTTCCATCTAAATAATTAAGCATTCGCTTTCTGACGCCTTCTCGAGACTCCGCGCACCCGGGCGCAGGAAGCGCGTCCCCCGCGACGCCTTCTGCATAGGCAATAGGAAACCCTGAGTGTTATTTGACGCGTTTTAGACTTTAAAGGAACGCCACAGAGATTGAAGACTCCTGCTAGTCGAAGTGGTAGAGATGAAGGACGTGGTGTGTTTTGTCATCATTATGAATATTACAAGGCTTTGTGTTGTAACGGGCCGACATTAATTACGTTTAAATTCATGGTCCATTAGGAAGGCTACTAATTTTGGAGAGGGAAAATAGCGGACAATAGAGGAACGCAAGGCATCATTAGCTTGATCAGTAAATTACATCACTTCCTGTTTTCACTCTGGGAGGCCAAAATCTTTTTTTTTCATTTGCGTTGAGATATTTATCCAGTATTTCTTAACCAAATCAATTTTACATATAATATACAGTATAAATATTTGCACACAAAAAAATTTATTCATATTTTTATGCCCTGGAAACCACAACCTTTTTTTTCATATATGGAAGGAGCCTCCAGTGTCAGACATAAACCTGTGTCTTTAGGTTTCTTGACACAGAAACATCTTCATGAAGATGAAGGGGAATTTGACAATGTATGCATACACTCAGTGTAATTAAACAAAATGAATTATAATTGAATAATTTATATAAATAAAACAAAGATTTTGTTGGTACATTGGTCAGAACTCGCCCTTTCAATAATATCTTTACTTTTCACTGGAGGACCTGAAACCAGTCTCATGTCTGTATGTCTGTCCAACCAGATTTTGTTACAGCATCACATAAAACTGTCTGGACGGAATTTAATGAAACTTTGCCTTAGTACTTTGGTATTTGCCTGAAGTTAAATCTGAGCCATAAATGAAATCAAAATGTTTAGTAGAGGTCTAGTTATGATCAGTTTTGTGCCAGATAAGAACTCCAAGTTTTGACATGGTACTGCGCAGGTGTCAAACTGTGGGCGTGTCTTAAATTGACCCTTGTACAGAATTTAATGAAACTTTAGCAGTACTTAAATATCTGCCTGAAGTTTAACCTGCACCATAAACGAAATCGAAATGTTGAGTAAAGCGATGTTATGAACAGTTATGTGCCAGATTCAATAATCTACTTTAAAATAAGCTACTTGCTCAATGTAAACAAACAAAATGTGTTTATAATTTAAAAAAAGTTTATGTTGACCCTCACCTTCTGTTCAGCTCACAGTTTGAGTTGAATTTTATTACTTTCTTAAAGAAGTTTACACATAAATGATAAAAAAAAAAAAATCTCCTAGCAGAAACTGAAAAGTGGAAATAACTCAAGATGACTCCGCTCTAATTAGTCCTAAAGGACATGTTTGTCCCTGAGTCAAGCACTGAAGGCGAGAACAGGCAAGAAGGGAGATGTTTGAAGATTCCTGCCGAGTTGTAGAAAGGGGCCCTACCTCAGCGCTCGGAGAGTGTGTACTTGATTTATTGCAAAAGCGTACAGTATGCATTATCAACCCACACAGCTCGGATCTCTCTGTGATTTCCTATTAAGAGAAACTCCATGACCGGAGTGCCTTAAATCATCACACATGCCACTAAAATCCCACCTTGGTTCTTGTCCAGATATGATGTGAAAACATAACATGAGCACAGGAACCAAGAGGATTCTGGGTAGGCGTATCCTAAAGCCAGTTTCGACAAACAAAGACAAAAGGAAGTGTAGTCTATCTCCTCTAATCTCTTTACACAGAGATGAGTTTGGCCATGGATTAGGAAGTCCTGATGGATTTCTCTGGACTGTGGTAGGTATTGATGTTGTCGTTGTTATTGTTGTAGGTCTGTCGTTTTGCTCTGCCGCTGCAGTTCATCCATTTCTAGCTCCTGGAAGATGTATTTCCTCTTCACTTTGACAGGTGGGCTGGATATTAGATGGAGAGTTAAAATCTAATATGTATCATTGGCTTAAAGACGAAGCTGTTAGATTTGAGCATTGCATCATATCACGAGCAGTAATCGATGGAATAATAAGAATGGTGTGTGGTGAAGTGTGACACGCGCACACACACACATTTTTTAAACAAATAAGCAGCTGCATTCATTATTTTTTAAAGTTCTTATCTGTTATGGGTGACTGGGTTGCCAGGTTTAATCCAAATACCAAACACTATAAACAGGAAATGTGCTCAAACAACAAAATATATTTACAATACTGTTGTCGGGGTCACTTGTACTTTGTTTAATTAGTCTACAGTATATACCATATACTACTGTATATACTATACTGTATAAGGGCATTAGTGGCTCTGTGGTAGGTTTCTCACCTGCCATGTGGAAGGCCCAAGTTTGATTCCCACCCAATGCCCAAACCCCATCGACTGCATGCAGTGCTGGTCCCAAGCCCGGATAAAATGTGAGGGTTGCGCCAGGAAGGGCATCCGATGTAAAACATCTGTGCCAAGTTCTGTGCAGATCAGATAGTCCTCTGTGGCGCCCCCTTGATGAGAGCAGCCGAAAGTCCAACACATTATACTCTATAGACTAATGAGCCAATAATCTATAGTGTTTAAATTCTCTAGTTAAACCTGTAACTGTTTTTCACATTTGAATTTCTATAGAACTACAGATGATAGTAGTCTAAAAGTATCCCTCTAGGAGTCCGATTAGACTCCTATAAGACTGTCAGTGATCGGCTGCCGAAATCTACAGTCTAGGATAAAAAGAAATCATTTTTTTCACGATTTTCTCCCTAATTTAGTCTTATCCAATTCATCCCCGTCACTGGGGGCCCCCATATTTAAGGCTACTACTACCACTCAGTCGGGAGGGCCGAAGACCACGAACCACCTGACGCCAGCCAACCGCATCTTTTCGGACTGCTTGCACTCATGTACCATTGGGGGTGGCGTAACACACTCGGAGGACAGCGCTATCCGCTCCTTCCACATGCGTGAGCTCACGGATGCCCCTGATTGTCTGTAGAGCTGTAATTAATGTGAGAGCACAAAGTACCTCTCATCCCTCCCCTCTAAAGCTACGTTTACACTGCAGGTCTCGATGCCTAATTCTGATTTGTTGCCTATATCTGATTTTTTTGACCGTCTGTTTACACGTTCTTTTAACTATGACTCATATCCTATTCACGTGTTTACACTTGCCATACCATCTGAAACATCACGCATACTTAAAGGGAGGTTCTTGCGCTACAAACTAGCCAAGATAGACGAAGGTGAAATATGCTTAACGCTCTGCGATATATGCAAAGTTCGCGAAACATCTCCATGGTTTTAAAACGAAGGAGGAGAAAAAAACGGCATAATTGCATCCTGTGCATATGCTTCATTCACCAAATACTGATTTCTTAATGTTATTT
>JAQMYJ010000019.1:2936538-2947372 GCA_030014305.1 Clarias laeviceps | reverse complement strand
GGCCGAGAAGTGCAATACAAATTAACAAAACGGAAAACAAATTAACAAATTCAAAACCAAATTAACAAATCTGAAAACAAAATAACAAAAACAAATTTGTTATTTTGTTTTCAGTTTTGTTAATTTGTTTTGCACTTCAGGGCCACCGTAGTAGAATTCTACAAAAACTCAATGTTGAGAGACGCATGTAGAGCTAAAAAGTCAGACCACCGTTGTTATAAACTTAAATGGTGACTCTTCGCACCATAAAGGGTACTTTTAGTTTGTGCTTTTGGAAGCTACTGTATATAGAGGTGTTTCTTTCCATTTACATAAGGTTAATAACATCATGGCATCGTGGTGTAGTGGTTAGCTGTCTTGCCTCGTACATCCAGGATTGATAAGTCGAATACCATATCAGTATTGAAAGAGGGAGATGGAGGTAGTAAAGGAAAAAAGGAAGAGGGATAGGAAGGAAGGAGTGAAAGATGGAAGAGGGAAAGAGTAAGTAAAGGCATCGTGGTGTAGTGGTTAGCCCTGTCACCTCACACATCCAGGATTGAGGGTTCGAATCTCATCTCCATTCTGTGTGCATGGAGTTTACATGTTCTCCCTGTGCTTGGTGGGATTCTGGGTGCTCCCTTTCCTCCAACAGTTCAAAGGTGCACAGTGTCTGCTGACTGCTGTTTCCAAATTGCCCATAGTGTGTGAATGTGTGTGTGTGCTTATGCATTGTGATGGGTTGGCACAACATCAACCCCAATTAGTGCCCTAATATCCATGGCTCCAGGAACCTTGTAACCCTACCCAGGATGAGCGGTTAGGTAATAACAATTTGAAATCTAGAGGAAACCAAAATGCTAAACTTTTTATATTGGGAAAGACAAACCTGGAAATTGAAAGTGCTTGTCTGGCTTGTAACCGCAAAAAGTAGTAATAATGCAGATATGGAAAACTGATTGTCCCCGACACCCAGTAGATATCTGTTCAACCTATTTTTGTTTAAATAATCATGCTTGCTCGACCCAAACGTGATTGGATGCATGAATTTGCATAAAAAAAGGACAGAAATTCCAAGAACATGTCCAAAATGGCTTGATAATCAATTGCCAGGCAGGTGGGCAGAGTTAAGTTCAAATAACTATTTTTCACAAACCATGAGGCTGATTGAGCTGAAATTTGGTGTACCCAATCTGTGTCCCAATTTGTACATGGATATTTCATGATGACCTGCTTCCTTAAAAAAAAAAAAAAAACTCGGCCAACATCAGCCAATCAGCTTTCATCTGGCGTTTGATACGGTTTCACTGAGCTACAATCATAAATCACAACCAGTATTTTCTTCCCTGTTCTATTTATTGTTCTATGTATCTTGGCAAAATAAAATGGTGCTACTTGAAAATTGAAGTCATGATGTTGTTATCCAGCAACAGTTTTTGTGGGTGATGAGATATCAGTCACCAGAAACCAGACTCGATATTTGATTAGACTGAGCCTACTGCTGTGACATCAGGATGCCAATAAGGTTTTCTCATAAAGAGTCGTTTAAGGCCGGATAATAAACATCATCCAGTATGAAGTGTCTAATTTGCACCACTACTACAGTAACAACAAGAAAGTCTGAAGGTCGATGTAGGCGTAGGAGCAGTGTGATATCAGAAAAGCAGAAAGATCATTAAAATGTGTCCTTTGGCAGTTCTTTCCTGTCCGACTCCTGCGGAGGTGGAAAAAACATGCAGCAGTGTTTTCAAAGGGACAATTTTCACTTGCGATGTGTGAATCCATACGGACACAGCTGGACGTGAAGGATGGAAATTTTACGAAACAAATGGGCGTAGCTGAAGTCAAAGTGTACGTCCTCTGGAAATATTAATCATCTTTAGTTTGAGATGAGGACACGGTATAACTGAACTCAAGTTTTGATTTGAAGTTAAATATAAAAATAAGTCTTTCCTGATATAATGTAATGAGAATCAAAGCACTGAAGTGTGTGTGTGTGTACACGGTGTCCCAGCTTTCACATTTCTGCCAGAGCTGGCATTTCCGCCGGACGATGTCCATACAGAACCCAGATTCTTTTAGAATAAAAACGAAACACTGGGTTGAGGACAGGAAGGAAATGTGTGTTTATTATTATTATTATTATTATTATTATTATTATTATTGTCTACTGTTACCTTATACTTTTGTATGTGTGAACTAACATCCAATAAACCTGACCACAGACTGCATTAATACCTGCACCTTTTGTTATAGTTCAATAAATATGTTTATGGTAAATATCGAACTGATAAAAAAATGTATACAGTATATAAAGACATTTTTGCTTATTAATGGTTCGAAACTTTTTGTTGACATTAAAACACTGCGATTCTACATAAAATATTTCAAGCATCTCCGAAAGAGACACAAAGAAAGATTTGTAAAATAAAAACATAGATATGCAATTCTGAAAGGAAGAAGATAAAGACAGATAAAGCTTAAAACGGTTAAAATCTTACATGAAAAGAAATAGAGTAATTGAAAGATTTGGTGTGGAGTTACGGGAGAGGAAATGAAGGAAAGGATAAAAATAAATAGATAAAGAAAGAAAGATGGGGTGATGGCAGTGAAGCAAGCAAGGAAGGAAGGAAGGAAGGAAGGAAGGGAAAGAGGAATATAGGGAATGAAGGAATGAAGGGAAGAAAAATAGGACTAAAGGAAGGAAGGAAATAAGAAAGGGAAAAGGTAAGATGGAGTTGAGCGAGTGAAGAAAACAAGGAAAGGGAAGGAGAAAGAACAGAAGGAAGGAATGAGGGATGAAAGGAGTGAAGCAAGCAAAGAAGGGATAAGAGAGTGAAGGAAGGAAGAGGGAAGGAAGAGAGAGAGGGATGAAGCAAGTGAAGGGAGAAAGGAAGGAGAGATGTTGGAAGGAATCAAGAGAGGAAAAGAAGGACAGAAGGGATAGATGGGGTAGTAAAGCAAGGAATGAATAAAGAAGGGAAGGAAAGGAAGGAAGACAAGAAGGGGGAGTGAAGCGAGGAATGAAGGAAAAGGGATAGAGCGAGTGAAGGGAGGAAGGACTGATGTTGGAAGGAAGAAGGGAAGAGTGAAGGAAGGAAGGAAGGAAGGAAGGGGAAAAGGGGAGTGAGTGAAAATGTAAAAGAGGGATAGATGGAGTGAAGGAAGGGAGATGATAGTGATAGATTGCTGCAAGGAAGGAAGGAAGGAAGGAAGGGATGGGAAGTGAAGGGAGGAAGGAAGAGAGGGGGATGGAGCAAGTGAAGGAAGAAAGGAAGGACACATTGGAAGGAAGGAAGGAAGTTAGGAAGATGGGAAGGGATAGATGGGAGTAATAAAGCAAAGGAAGGAAGGAAGTTAGGAATGGAGAGTGGAGCAAGGAATGGAGGAAGAGGAATGGAGTGAGTGAAGGGAGGAAGGAAGGACTGATGTTGCAAGGAAGGATGGAAGGAGAATGGGGAAAAGGGGAGTGAGTAAAAATGTGAAAGGGGTAGATGGAGTGAAGGAAGTGAGATGATCGTGATAGATTGCTGCAAGGAAGGAAGGAAGGAAGGAAGGAAGGGATGGGGATGGAGCAAGCGAAGGAAGGAAGTGTGACGGAAGGACAGAAGATGGACAGAAGAAAAGGCAGGGAGGAGAGAAAAAGGAAAGAAGAACGTGATCAAATGAAGGAAAAAGGGAGAAAGGGAGTGAGTGAAAAATGTCAAAGAGGGATAGATGGAGTGAAGGAAGGGAGATGATAGTGATGGATTGCTGCAAGGAAGGAAAGGAAGGAAGGAGGACAGGAAAGAAGGGTTGTTTAAATGATTACATTTATGAGCTTTGTAAATGAGCTCTGCCTAGAACATTTTCTAAAGGGAAGTCCTCTGTTGCAGGGTTTTACACAGAGCCATAAGCATCACTCAACTGAGACAAACAAAATAAAAACTGCTCTCAGGATGCCAGATGTAATGTTTATATTCATCTGGGACGCTCTGTGTGCTGGATGAGAAAGTATAATACACAAAATACATTATAGTTCTGAAGGCACAAATATTAAATATGATGCTGTTTTGGAAAATGAAATATCTGTCTTTTTAGATACAAGACCTCAACAGACCCAGAATAGTTAGTGTTGTTCGGGTTTGGCTTCAGTCTGCCATGGTTAGAGCGTTAACAGAGTGGAATTCTGCTGACTCAACAGAAACAATAAAAAAAAAAAAAAAAGTTTTTGCTTATGTGTGTTGGTATGTAACCCGAAGCCTCATTCCAGTAGAAACACATCCTCGCCTTATCTGCAGTCCCTCCAGGAGTCGCCGCCGTCGCCGCTGCTCAGGCCAGTGTAAATAAACACGCCCTCGATTAAGCCTGTGAAGTCTGCCTCAGCGTTTTAACACACTGTGCCATAGAGCAATACGCTCCAGTCTGGGCAAAAGGGCAAACTGATTCTACTGATGTAAGTGTGACTCAGAGGCTTCATATCAAAAAAAAAAAACTTATAAATATTTTCGTTCTACAGTAATATAACCTGAAACTTTACGTTGTTATTGTGGGTACAATAAAAGAAAGAGTCTCCAACGTCAACATTCTGTGGAGAAGCAGTAATACTTCAGACACAGGAGTGTTTTATAGCTTTTCATAAAAAAAATAAATAAAAAAAAGAGGAATAAACGGTTTCAATTTTTATTTACATATCATGATTCTTTTGTGTGGAAATTTATGTATCGTGACTCTGACTCCAAAATATTTTTTTTTATATATATACATTTTACATTTATATATGTTTACATTTGAGGTGGTACAATGTTGCACTTCCTATACAATCCTCCAGGTGGTGCACTCTAAACTGTTCCCATATTGGCAGGCAGCACAGCATCCTACAATACGTGGTAGAAGCAACGTATTTGCAAAGTTTGTTTAGGCCTTTTATCTGGAGATCACGAGTTCGAATCCCAGGTGATGCTGCAGCCTCTCACAGCCGGGGGTCTTGAGAGAGCTGATTGGATGAGCTCTCGCAGAGGGGAGGGATGGGAGCTCACGCAAGTGGAAGGAGCAGATAGCGCTGTCCTCCGTGTGTGTTACCGTCAATGAGGTTTGAAAAGATGCGGTTGGTGGCGTCGCGTGACTCGCCCTCTCTGGATGGTAGTTGTAGCCTTGATGTGGAAGTGCCCTGATGACAGTTGGGCATAGGCTACAAGTAAATTAGGGAGAAAATCGAGAAAATTTCTCGATCGAATAAAAAGATGGCATGGTGGCTTAGTTGTTATCACTGTCGCCTTGCACCTCCAGGGTCTGGGTTCGAATCCCACCTCAAGTTTGCATTTTCTCCACATGCTTTCCTCAATACTGTGTTAGCCTAGGCTAGTTGGGACTCCCAAATTGCCAGTAGTGTATGTGTGTGTGTGTGTGTGTGTGTGTGTGTGCCCCCCGGATTGGCACCCCGTCCAGGGTGTACCCCGCCTCGTACCCTAAGTCTCCAGGATAGGCTCCAGCCCCCGCTCCAAGACCCTGTATAGCGGTATAGATGATGACGATGAGACAAAATCTAGAAAATATTTTTTTATTGAATCAGGATATTTATGAAATTGAAATACTTACAAAATTGCATGACAACTAGGTATCATGATAATATCGTATCGGTTACATCCCTAGTGATTCCCGTAACATATTTATAAACAGTCAGTTTAAAATGTTATGGTTGATCAGTGTACGTTTTTAACGTTGATAAGATGTAAATCATTTTTGTAACCTTTTTTTTTTTTCATTAAACGTAACACACATGCACCATGTTGATGTGGCTGCGACCGTTACCTCATGCATTCCATAACTCGTGTATATGTAAGTGTGTGTGTGTGTGTGTGTGTGGATCCAGGACCATGCTCTGCACTACAATATGTCTGAGTGTATCTCTCCGTGCAAACGAACGCCGGATTGACATGCGACATGGTTTCCTTTGAGGACAGCTGCAGTTAAACCACAGTGACTTGTTGTGTCTGGGCTGTTATCAACGCGGGCGCAGCAGTGAGCTCACTGAAACCACACACTTTCAAAAACAACCCTCATTTGCTGAATTCGGAGACGGGAATTTACTTACAAAACGAACAATACTTCTCCTCTAATTAAAAATGAACGTTAACGTTAACATCTGTCCCTGTAAACCCCGAGGATTATCAATCCTTTTATTCCGGGCTTATTCGGAATTCAAAGGCTTTTATACGAAACTTTGGAGGAAGCTTCAAAAGCAGGGAGAGTTATTTAAAATCATTAATCACAAAGCGAGATTGAGGTGACTTTCATTACCATCACAAATGCTTTTAATTATCTGGATTTTTACAATTTATGCATTCTGAAATATGATGAACTTAAACGTAAATGGATTATCCATGAAGAAGTAATCAAGCGTGTGTGTTGGTGGTGGTGGTGCGTGTGTGTGTGTGTGTGTGTGTGTGTGTTTGGGGGGGGGGGGGGGTTCTGTGAAATGAGCACATATTTTTAGAATCCTGACCAAATTGTTCAATCTACTATTGTATATACTATGTACTATAATAAAAAAAAATTAGCAAATCTTTATAGAATTGTTCTCTTCTCTTATTATAAATAATAATTGAATTTAATAGCTGCACCCCTGCTGTGCTCTTAAAAGGTGATGTAGTAATCAAAATACTAAAACACCATATAAAGCTTATCATCATCATCAACCTTGAATTTTAACTTAGTGATACCCCACATATCTATGACCTCTTCTGTTGAGCTCTTCAACTTTTCCTGATCTTCTTATTCATCCTTTCTTTCTAACTGTCTGTTCATCCGTTGAGTACTAAAACCCTGAGCCCTGAGCATCTTCCTTGGACAGTCCTGATTCAGATTGTCTCTGTTTCTTCACACCGAAAATGCAAAGACATTTGAATTTTGGATTTGATTCTAATGATTCTGACTCTGATCATGACTGCGACTATTACACTGATTATTAACATGACTTTTGACTCTAAATCTGACGCTGATTATAACTCTGAGTCTGAAGTTGACTCTCCGTCCGACTCTGACTCAGAGCTTAGATTTGACTCTCAGTCCAATTTTGATTCTGACACAGAGCCTGCATTTGACTCTCGGTCTGACTCTAACTCTGCCTTACAGCCTGAAATTAACTCTCAGTCTGACTCTGACTTTGATTCAGAGCCTGCATTTGACTCTCAGTCTGACTCTGATTCAGAGTTTGGGCTTGAATCTGACTCTCAATCTAATGCTGATTCGTACTCAGAGCCTGATTTTGTCTCTCAATCTAATGCTGATTCTGACTCTGATCTCAACCTGATTTTTGGCTTTTAAATAGATTTCGAGCTTCTCTGTGTTTCTGATTGACCGTAATTCTAACTGATTTTTTTTTTTTTTTTCTGTCTCAGATACTAACCAGTTTCTGAATTAGACTGATTCTGCATTTTGATTCTCCAGGGGGTTCAGGTGAAGACAGACTACATCCCTCTGCTGCAGTCTCTGGCTTCATTCGGATGGAGGCTCACCTGCGTGTTGCCCACACCCATCGTCAAGACCAACAGGTAGCTCTCGTTTTATACGCACTAGATTTTAGTCACTTTAACACTTGCTCTTTTACAACCTCTACAAACCCTGCACAATCCACATCCATTAAAAATACGCATGATTTGCGATCCTCACACGTTACTCTGGAAATAGATTCTCAGTTCTGGAGGCGGAAAATGAAATAGTCAGGTGAAAATGAGGCACCATGTGAATTAAAAAAAAAGCTATAATAAAGAAAGAAATTATAAGAAAGAAAAAGCTATAATTTTCGGAAGCGCATTCTGCCTGTGCGTGTGTGTGTGTGTGTGTGTGTGTCCTCATTGTGGCATGACAATAGGTATTCCATTGTGCAGTATTATTGTTTTCTCTCTCTCATTCTGTGCATGTGTGTGTGTGTGTGTGTGTGTGTCTGCGTGGGAGTTTAAAAAGCAAAAGTTCAAGTTCCACTGCTGCACTTTAAAAAAAGAATACACCCAGTGGAGAAAACAGTGTAATTTTTATACAAAGTGATAATATGAGCATCATGCCCTCTCATTTCCAGAGCATCTTGCTGATTTTTCACCAGCAAACTTTAAATAAATGTTACAAATCCTTCCAAAGTGACTTAAAAGAAAGAGCATCCTGAGGTTGGATCGATTATTAACTTCTGCCGACTCGCTTTCCAGAAAGGTCAGTGTAGATGCTCTAACAAGACGGAGAACGTTTGAAATCTCATTGATGGCCTGGAGCTTTTCCGTTATCCAGATCAGTGATCAAACATCTATGGATACGTTCTTGCTGTCTGCATAAGTTTTTGACCCCCATTGCTGTGAAACATATCTACTTGAATGGAGCCAACTGGTAGGCGAGGAAAGTATTTGATGACGTCAATTTAAAAAACCGAGCATACTGTACCTAAACAAGGAGGATGATGTAAACCAAGGATCTGCCAAAGTTCTGGAAGAATTAAAGGTAGTGTCAGGGCTGCCTCGTACCAGCACTCGGCTACAACAGTAGACCCTTTCCTGTGTTTGTACGTTTTGGGACTTAAAGCAGAAGTTCGTCACAATATCTGGGGTCACAGTTTCAGTTTCACAGATGTTTTAGTTTAGTTCCTGATAAGTGTTTTTATTTAAGCTCTTGGTTATCTCTAGTCTGCGTCTTGCACGTATGTCATAACTGTGACCTGTGACTTCCTTCCTTTTGACAGTTTGGTCAATCAATCAATCAATCAATCAATCAATACATAAATAAATACAATTTTCATGCTGCAGAGCACCATAAAATTTATTACTAAAAAAATGAAAAGAGTATATTTAAAGATAGTGGTTGTACATGTATCATTTTGTTTTTTCCACGCAAAACTTATTCAAACAATGGTAAAATGATGGCATATATTTTGTCACATCTAAAACGCTGATAACTACAGGTTTAAATCCATGTCGGAGAGATTCTAGGCTTGTGCAGGCAATAAGACACATTAAATGCGAACATATATTTATACATCACATTTATGGCATGAGAATTTTCAAAAATACAACATTCTCAACATTCACTGCTACATTTTTATTTTATAAAAAGTTTGGACACATCATGGTCTTTCATGGGATGTTTATTTCTTTCTACACTGTAAAACATCCAAAATATACAATAATCTCCTTTGAACAGTTGATATTGAGATGTATCTGCTACTTATGATCTGTAAAGTCTTTATAACGGCTCTAATCTGAGGTGCTGGTTGTTAATTGGTGATTTCTGAGGCTGGCGACTCTAAATGAACTTCTCCTCTGCAGCAGAGGTCAGTTTTGGTCTTGCTTTCCTGGGAAGGTCTTCGTTTCATCATGGTTTTGCAAATCCACTTGACACAATCGGTGGTGGTGTTGCTTAATAACCTAATTCCACACTGGGTTCTTTTATAGTCTTGGAATCTCCAGTCTTGTTCCAGAATGTAGAAAATAAAAAACAAAACAAAAAACACTGAATTAGAAGGCGCGTCCAAATCTTTCGACTGGTTCTGTACGTGCATCGTAATATTACTGATGGACATACTGTACTGTAGTTTTGACTTCCTTTTCAAACGAAGCATAGTGTCATGTCCATAAATTTGTGCAAGTCAAACTGCTGAAGGCCTTCAAATGAAGTTTGAGATTAAACCATAAGTCTTGTTGTTTTGACATGTGGACAGCTCCGGAGCTGTAGGATGATGGATGATTGGCTGCCGTGGCACGACTTTTTGCTGAACACCTCAAAAGAGCTAGCGTATAGTGAGTAAGCTCACGTCTGGTTAGTAGCTTTAATTAGGGATTTACTGTATATCGTATACACTATAGAATTCTTTTTGTGCAATACACGTGGATGGAGGCACTTTAGGATCGTGACAGTGCGAGAATAGGAATCAGAGCACAGTCTCCTCAATTCCTGTTGAAAGAACCTCCACAAGGACTGGTCCAATAGTTTATCGGCTCAAGACAAGTTTATGACTCGAGTCCTCGGAGGGAGGAGGGATCAGGTCAATCAAGTGACCGAAGCAGGACTTGCCTACAAGGAACCGTTTTCTGTTTTTTTTGTTGTTGTTTATAATAATGTCCTTGGTTCTTGTCAAAGCAGCAAAAATGTGACCAGGCATAAGGTTCCCACGTTATCTGGTTGCTATACATAGTTGAAAGGGGGGGGAACTGCCTGGACAAATAACAAAGGATAGAGCTGTGACCGCATTGTGTTGGTGTCTACCAAGGTCAAGTGTGCTTCAGTGGGAAAGTGATGTAGGTGACGACACTTCAGACTAAAGAGCGAAGTCGATAAGGGTGTGCTAAGAACCATATTAGAACCAGTGGTTGACAGCGATCCCAGATTTTTGTACAACAAATGTGCCAATTTACAGTTCTCTCCAGTGCTAACTAAACTCGAATGTACACTCTATACAAGTACATCTGACAGCAGTAATATTTAGAGCTCTGCTTTTGACAGGTGCTGGTCTGGAGCTAAAAAAATTTCACTCTTGTTTTTTGGGCTTTAATAGGAAAATGGTGTTACATTTACCAGGAAATATATCTTTCAACTTTTTTAATATTAGAGCTGTAACAAAATGTCATGACCTGTATTCAGATATCTGTATGTACACTGCCTTGCCAAAATAAACAAAAACTACGGATATTTGTTATCATATACAGTATGTGACCTTACAGTGCATTATTAATTAAACTGTATGGTTGGGGAAAAAATCATGAATGAGGATCACTTAGATAATTGGTGAAGTTGCATCATAAAATATCAACAGTAGAAACCATATATATATAAACTCAGCAAAAAAAGAAACGTCCCTTTTTCAGGACTGTGTATTTCAACAATAATGTTGTAAAAA
>JAQMYJ010000019.1:2921188-2933228 GCA_030014305.1 Clarias laeviceps | reverse complement strand
CAAAAAAAAAAAAAAAAAAAAAAAAAAAGGGAAAAACGGCAGAACGGGGGGTAAACGAGGCATTCGGTGTTGATTGCCAGCTCGTGCCACAGATCTGAGGCCTATTTGATGTCGGCAAAATCTCATAGGCTGAGTTGCACCGTTGGTGTACGTGCCGCTGTGCGAAAGGTGAGGTGGTGGATTTTTTTATTTATTTATTTCTTCTTTTTTTTTCCAGGGTTTGACCACATTAGGGACGCTCTAAGTGCTTTACCGCTCTGGGTTGGAACAGGGAGGCGGCGGGTGAATGAGACAGGGTTAAATTGAAGAGAGAGAGAGAGAATGAGAGACGGGAGGGAAAGAAGGAGAAAGGGGAACACGGAGGAGGGAGAGGCGGCGGGAAAGGGAGTGTGAGGGAGATGAAGAATGTTTAGAAAAACAAGTCAGCCTCCTCAGAGGATACCAAACCTTATTTGAAGTGTGTGTGTGTGGAGATACACACAGATCGAATGTGTGTGTGTGTCTGTGTGTGTACTCTTGGACTGCACCACTCTTGAGATTTTATATGAGTTTATATGACTTTTATATGAGTTGAGAAACTCTCAGCACCCGCTGCTCAGGGTTCAAACTTGACTCATTTTCTTCCCAGTATCTCATAATGGCAGAAACGTAACATAGAAAGAAGTATCTCGCTCATAGGCAGACAGTGTGTTTTCCTCGTACACATCTACCAGCCCGTTTTCTTTCATGTTAGGCTCATACGGAAAAAACCCACGTGCCTCGAGTGTTAGATTCTGTCTTGTTCCGCAACACTGAAAATCTGAACATACGGCAAGCTGTTAGACGATTAATAACAGTACTTGAAAAAAAATGTCATCGTAAAACTCTAACAAACCGAGATGTAGTGCAGACGCTTTGATGAAACTGTATACAACGGTGCTGTTGGGGTCTTGAATCTGATGGGCTGGCAGGTGTTGATGAATTTTCCGCGACAGCAAGTTACAGGTTTGCATCAACAAGCACATTTGAATCCATTAGCATTTCTGTAGTAACAACTCCTGCAGTGTGTAATTGTTGATACGGGGAGGTAACATGTTTATGGAAGTACGTTCCAGTGTTAACCCTTTCTAACAGTCCAAGGAGCTTAGCCAGTAACTCAATAACAACAAATGATTACATTATGTATTATGGATCATGAGTATCACATTATGTCAGCATTGTAGCACTTCCAGGGTTGGGGGTTCGAATCTGACCTCCGGTCTGTGTGTGTGTTTGGTGGGATATGTTTCCCAAAGGCATATGTTGTAGACTGGTTGGTGTTGCCCCTCATTTGCGACTCCAACCCAAATGACCACTTATAATAAATGTGTACTGAAACACAGTATAGACAACCGTGCATCTTCTTAATGTATACAAGGGCTGTTCGAGCCAACCCGAGACTTTTCATGCATGAAGGCATAAAACCAACTGATATTTAGAGATGACTTCAAACGCTGTACTGCGATGAGACTCTTAGCCTCAGTAAAACATTTGAACTTTTTTTAAAGAAGACCATACTTCCATGAATGATGATCCCAGACGAGGTGGCTTGGAGCAGTGGAACGCCTGATCTTTGAAAACTGACGGATAACTTGTCGAGAACCTGAGGAAGAGATGCATCTGTCTGTGGGAACTGTACACACAAGTCCCAGTTTGATTTGAACCTTTTATAATATACTCAAGTTGGATCATTGGTGTGGTTTTTTAGCCAATCAGCAAACAGACAGGATGATAACAAGTCAATTCCATCCATCCATCCATCTAGGAACCTCTGTAGTCCAACTGGGGTAGGGGAGGCCAATGGTGATTTATTCTCATTTTTACAACAGTGGTAGGAACTCTGGTCAACTTTCACACACTCATTCACATACTATGGGTAATTTGTGAACGCCAATTATCCTAATCTGCATGTCTTTGAACTATGGGAGGAAACTGGAGTATCCAGAGGAAACCCACCAAGCACAGGGAGAACTTGCAAACTCTATGCACACAGACCCAACGCGGGAATCAAACCCTGACCCCAGAGGTTCAAGGCGACATTGCTAAACCATTAAGCCACCATGCCGCCAACAAGGAAACTGGTGGTTCATCATCTTTATGGACACGTTTAGAAATTAGAGTGTTTTATTTATATTGAATTTTTAGTCCAGTATTGAGCAACAAAATACACTTTCTGTTGGGCCAGGAATGTTGCTCATTTTAACCAAAAAACAATAATGAAGGTGTTTATCAGGTCAACCTGAAAATAGGCTTTCATTATAACACAAGTGTTGATGAAATCTGGCTAAAAAAATGTTCAAACCTTTTTTTTCCAGCATATTAAAACCTTTGAGTGTTTTTCCTTAGTGAAGAAGTAGCAGACTAAAACCAATCAAAATTGCATCCAGACAAAGCCGTTGGAAATATACCTAATGAGCGTTCAGTCTAGAAGTGTGTAAATCACTGAACCTTGGCTAATGTCTTTTTCTTTGCTCATTTCTTTCTTTTCTCGTTCCTTCTTTTATGTCTTTTTTCCTTTCCCAAGTGACGGAAGCGTGTCCACTAAGCAGATTGTGTTCCTCCAGAGACCAACACTGCCCCTCAAGAAGAGACACTCCAAGGTGCCAAACTTTTCAGTTCATCTCGTTTTGTGTGCACACACATACACACATACTCACACACACAAACACACTCGAGCACTGTTTTTTTATTCCTCAGCTCCAATATCTTTCTTCAGCAGAATAGACAGAACGCTGCTCAAACATTCAGAATGCTGGCTACTATGAAAGTAATTAATTAATGACATTTGTTTCAGTGTTAATTAGTTCCAGTTCAGTACAGGCAACACGAGAACATTGCTGGCTGTATGTGTGTGACTTGTGAATGTGTGATTGTATAACAGCACCAGGGTTACGCCATGCGCCACATTTGTCAACCCTTTCTGGCTGAAAGCTAAATATCCAAGGTTTGTATTTTAACTAATCGTGTCATATCGTCTTGCAGAAAATCATCTTCAGAACCCGGAAGAACTCAAACAAGAACTCGGTTAAAGACACGCTGAAAAACAAGAAGAAGAAGAACGCGACGGAGAAGGACCCGGACGATCAGAAGATCCAGGACGGAGTTGGGAAAGAGGCCAAAGAAAACACAGAGACAGCAAATGAGAACAATGGCGAAAACGAGGGACGAGACAACGCCGAGACGGATGGAGAGACGATGCAGAAAGAGCAAGCAGATCCAGAGGAAAGGGAAGAGAAAATGGAGGAGGTGGAGGCGGAAGTGAGGAGAGGTTCAGATGGAAAAAAATCAACAAACAGACAGAAAGAGGAGGCAGAAGACGAGATACATTCTGACGTGATAATCGGAGAGATAGAAGATGAAGAGGTGGAGAAAAGTGAAGCGGAAAGCTACCACCTGCATAATGGTTTAGATGAGCAAGATCCGTCAACCAATGAGGCGCGAGATGAAATCGGCACTGACGCGAAGGACATCGCTTCAGCCAATCAGGAGTAAGGATTTTAGTTAATCCCATCTCTGATGCTGTGAATGTCACCAAAATTTTATCTGTTCTTGTAATCTGCGCTGAACGCTTTTTGAAGGATTCTCACTGAAGCTGAGGCTTTTTTTTTTTTTTTATCAGTATAAGCACTGGACTTTAAGACCACATGAGGATGTGTATTATGTGCTTGAGGAGCTTAAGACTGAGGACACTTTTTCTTCATCTTGCTCTCAACTTGTTCAAAACCAACTAAGCAGCAAATGCACCCAGTGGACTTCAATAACACGAGGAATGGCAGAGACCATTTTTGCGAAAGGCAATCTGTTCCGAAGAAGATATAGTCACCTCCTTTTGTTTACATGTCTAAATAAGAATGCTGAGTCGCCAGTTTAGGGTTTTTTTTCTAGCTTTTTAGCTACAACTAGTGACCAGTTTATTGGGTCTTCACCTTATAGCCCATTTTGTATGTACAGGGGAAAACACCTCAGGATGGGGCACCAGTACAGGCCCAAGCATTGCCAAGAGCCATTCAATCACAAAGTAAACCACATTCTGTTGCACTATCAGAGACCGTTAGACTTTCTTCAACTTGCATTAGAAAACAATACAAATGCACATATAACCAGTCACTGGGACCAAGTTTTTATACTAGAACTGTTTAGATTGTGATATCTGGTATTATGAACCATCACATACCATCATGACCCAATACAAACCACCAAGAACCAACAGAAACTTGACCAGCCACACCATATACTATTTTCCTTATATAAATGGAAAAAGATCCATCAAACAAAAGATCCATACATGACCTGGTATTACTTTTGATAATTCTGTTGATTTAATAAACATGGTAGAGAAATCTATTAGAAAACAATAAAACCATCAAATGCACCGATACTCAGTCACTGGTCCATCAGTTCAATGATAGGACCATTTACATAGGGATTTTTAGTATCTTATAGTATTACAAACCCATGACAAACCACCAAGGGCCAAACAAAACCTGAGCATTCCGAGTCTAGTCCATTAGTGGTCTTACAAACCATTCCAAACTATTACAAGCCACCAGAAACCTACATGAGCCTCAACAGACCACCTCTGACCAGATATTACTTTGGTGCCACTTTGGTGATCCCATACAAGTGATAAATGGGGCAGAGAAATCCATTAGAAAACAAAAAAACATCAAATCCATGTAGAGCCAGTCACTGGTCCCATGGTTTCATGCTAGAACTATTTCGGTTATGGCATTATGAACAGTACAAACTATTACAAACCACCAGAAACTTATAGCAACCGGACCAGCGTTACTCTACCCCATTAATCAATCAAATGAAATCACTAGAGAACCACCTCTGACCAAATATTACTTTGGTGCCACTTTGGTGATCCCATACAAGTGATAAATGGGGCAGAGAAATCCATTAGAAAACAATCAAGCCATCAGATGCAATGGAACCAGTCACTAGTCCCTTGGTTCAATACTAGGACCATTTACATTGTGACACATATTAATATTTTGTAGTAGTATGAACCAATTACTAACTATCAGGAACTAATAGAAACCTGAGCATTCCCAGACAAGTCCATTAGTGGTGTTACAAACCATCACAAACCCCCAGAAACCTGTAGCACCATCACTCTACTCTATTAATCAATTGAAAGGGATCACCAGGGGTCTACCTCTGATCCTGTAGAATTGACAAATGGGTATGGGAGCTCCATTAGAAAACAATAAATGCACCTAGAACCAGTCAATGGTCCCATGGTTTAAAGTTAGAACCATTTACTTTAGATTATTTCATTGTTTTATGGTATTACAAAACATTATGCATCATCAGGAACCACCAGACTTTGACTCTATGCCATTTTTCAGCAGAAAGGGATCACTACAGCGCCACATCCAACCAGAAAACAGTCTAGTCACCAGCAGTAGGTGGATTAGGCATCTATATGGAGGCTGTACCTGATATTTTTTTTGTTGTAGCTAAAATGCAGATGTACCTGATAAACTGGCAACTCAGTCTACTGTATACGGTTCTAATCCCACAATGCACACTGAGCAGAACAGTGTTTTGAGTTGTCAGCATTAGAGGAACATTTTGAGGCCAGCTGAAAGAATGTGTTTCATATTTAGAGACAATCTACGCTGACTCTGCACCGGAGTTTTTTTTTTTCTTCTTCTTCTTCTTCTTCTTTTGGTGTATTTCTGACTCACCGAGGTAATGAATGTCAAAATCTCCCCGATGTCTGCAAAATCTCCAGAAACCAAAACGAACAGCTCTCAAGAGCATGACAGACAAATGAGGTCCTAATCCTCGCTACCACAAAAGCAACTGTTACCACGCGAGCAGCGAAACATCCATTTCCAGGCACCTCGACTAAATGCCTGTGACCTTTGGAGCATCACAGGATAAGGACGCACCTATTAGCTGAATGTCATGGCCGCTCATTTATTTGTAACAAGCGACGGGAGTTGCATTCCGACTCCTGATCCATAATTCATTTTACACTCTGACAGGAGACGTCTGCTGTCTTATGACTCAAAGCGTGAATTTCTGTCGGTGTTAAAGACGTAGCGGTTTCAAAAGAAGAGCTCTTGTTGGTTGAGGTGGGGGAGGGTTTGAAGCTGACGCTGCGTTCCTGCCTGTCGCAGCTGAGGGGATTATGATGAGAAACGACAGCGGAAAGAATTTTAGCGATCACATGATGCTGACTGGAACTTCCCAGACAAAGATTAAGCTCGGGAGTCGAAGCGATTTCACACGGGGAATCGCCAGTGACGCTACCGATTAGCACAAGCCTTAATCTGTGCTCGGGAAACTGGCCAACCTAATGTTTTTAATGCTAGTAATTTGGTGTGGTGAGGGGAACAGAATAACAGATAAACCCGTGTGGATTTTGGGCTAGTGTTGTTTACCCACGGTAATTTATCCTGGCTCCTTGTGTCCTCGCGGATCGGCGCTAGTTTCCACATTTGGTTCGTTCGTATTGGGATGTGGTGCGTTTCATTTGTACACTTTCCGGACTTGCATTTTAACAAAGCTAAAAAGTAATATGAGGTGTACCGTATAGAGAAGGGTTAAAGATGAAAAGGAATTGTGCTCCCATATCCTATTATCATAGCAGTAATACAATTTAATATTGTAGGTACACAATATATTTCAATTAAGATTAGAAATAATAGAAAACCTGTTAATTTATTTATTTATTTTATTTAACTTTAAACACAAGTTTTTTTTAATAAAAATTAAATCAGCAACAATACAGACATCAGAACAAATGTTTTCAGGTTGTGTATACAGTATAATTCTTGCATTAAGTTATACGTATCAAAGGATACGCAAAAAATATGTGCCTTATACAGAGATGGACAAATTGCTAGCAAATTTTATGCTAGCACTTTCTTTGTTTTTCATTCCGTTTCCCATTGAACAAGGAAAAAAATTCTTAAATTGTCTTAAAACTATTTTTTTTTTTTAAATATATAGTTTCCACTTAGAAACCATGGTCCAACTGGGGACTATGGAGGCCAATGGTGACTATTGTATTTATTCCCATTTTTACAACCATGGTAGGACCTCCGGTCAACATTCACACACATTATTGCTAAGGTTACCATTTAAATACAATCACTGTGGTCTATTGCTGTACGTATAGTTCGCCCTACTCGTTCCGTATCGCACCACCTGCCGCACTACACAATCTGATTAACAGAACGATATTTGCGAACTGTACTTACAGTGTTCGCATGAACATAGCATGAGTGATGACCTTTTCTGAATCAGGGGACAAAATCACACCCACACCAGCACCACAAACACCCACACACCCTTAACTCTAACACCAACATGGGCAATTTCAAGTTGGCCATCAGCCTTGTACGTAGTGATACACCCATAAGGTTTCTTACAAAACCTTTTACAAATCTAGTGTTATAATCCCATCCAGGCCATGTACTCAATTCGATTATAAAGCACAAAGGTCAAGTTAGTTATTTAACTCTAGGCTTTTGCACGAGCCTACTCTGGAGTGGCCTGGGGTCATCTGTGCCCTTTGATCCCGCAGACTCCTGGCCTGACAATACCTCACCTTAAACATACAGAGAGAGAGAGAATAAAGATGCTATCCAAGACTCGAATAATATATTTCTTGTGATGAGTAAATATAACATGCGACATTGGAAAGTTTGATAGCAGTTATAATTATTAGACATACATTAGAGATTTTTATATAACTTAGCTAACAAGCTCACAAATCTACTGCTGTTATGTTTGTTACGTTAGAACGTCAGTGTTTACGACTGATGTTATGATTTGTCCGTTTATGTTATATGTTCACAATTCTCTGCTTTTTAGTAACCTCTCAATGGCTAATATACAGGTAAGGCCATTATTCAGATATACAGTGTCGCACACCCTATTTTGTCTTTAACCCGTAAATAAACATAATAGCATTTATTACATTCGGTATCGATCTAGCCTGTGTGAATGTCCGCGTGACGCTTTCCTCGGCTAAACAATGCTAAGTGACCTTTTTTCTCGTGTCTAGTGATGGAGCAGTGTAGCTCGCTGGGACGTTTTTGTTTTCACCGTCATCTGATGCTGTCATTGTCCTTCATAATGTTTAATTACCGAACAGAAAAAAAAAAAAAGCAAACCGCACTCATTTCGCTCTATTCATCCGCTCATCCTCAGTTCTTTTTTTTTTTTATACCAAACTGATAATTGTTTCGTTCTTCTGACAGGTGGTTAAGTGTACTTTGTGTTCCGCTGCCGTCTCGTCCGCCGCGTGTGTAATTCAGGTTGTCTGTCATACGCGTTGTCTGTAGTGCTGAGATAAGATTGTTGATTAGCAGGCAGGTTTAGAGCGCTCCGTGAATCGTGTCTACCTTAAAAGGGCCTTAACCAAAACCCGACGTTGCTTCGTAGATGCTGGACGTCGAACGGGACGGACGTGTTTAGGCGGTGAATGGTTTGTGTCTGTTCGGTGTATAACATGCATACCGCATCCAGTGTTTCTATCATTTGTTATGCGTACATGCGATACAGTCGTGACCCCGCCGGCTTTCCATAAGGGCGCATTTCCATCACGGTTCGATTCCACCTCCTCTTGCAAAACGAGGTCGAAGAAAAAAAGAAAAACAAGCGTAGGAGACGAAGCCTAGTGGCATTTACCCCTGCTGTGGCTAATGGACTACTCGACCCCTCATCTGGAATGTTCTTGCCCCTCGTGGACAGAGCTAATATGCACTTTGCTCGTTTTTACGCAACCTTTTCATGTGTCAAAAACTGCAGCGGTGCAGAGAGAGGTCATTACGCATAATAACCCATGGTTCCTTCAGTCCATTTCCTGTTTGCTTTGTTTCCTGGTGTGCTAAAAGGGGACCAAAGCAGAAAGGCTGTAGGAGGTTTTGTCTGCTTTTTGCATCTGTTTAAAAAAAATATAGGTTGCTCTTGAAAAAAAAAAAAAAAGGTTGTATTTTGAAGGTCAATCGCTTTTTTTATTATAATAGTAATAATAATGATTATTATTGTTGTTGTTGTCCATTGCAGCCATTTGTAAAGCATTATCTCCATAAGAGCAGTCTGTAAGTAATTGGACATGCACTTTTTTTTTGGTCGTTCTGTCTGACACACTGGATTTGTAAAATAATTACTACTAAGAGATTCAAGTGCAGACAGTCAGCTTTAATTAAAGAATATTTATATCCTGTGTTAGGTGTAAGATCGGTATTCAGTCCGCTTTTGTTTTTTTCTTTTTTTTTTCGCATCCATTGTGGACAGATAAATAGCAAAAAGTGTCAGCGTCCAAATATTTACAGTCTGCATTGAATGTTAATGTCCTCTGTACAATTTGTATAATATAAATATGATTTATTTTGGTTTGCGTTTGAGTAATTCTGACATAAATATTCTAAATATGCTTATTGTACCCTGTTGTTGTTGTTGTGTCCTCATTTATCACCACTCATAAATTAGCCATTTGTAAGTATCGATTTCTTGTGAGCCACGGAAGTAAAAGTAATGTTCAGTTCAGGAGTAATTAAGGTGAATGAATCGGTTTCAATCACCGAATCTTTTCCTTCCTAGTCGCAAAAAGTCCGTACATTGCCTAGGTTGTCTTTTTTTTGTGCTCCTGATCGATTCACTCAGGAGACCAGCATTTAAATCAGTGAATTATTTTGGTCTTGACAAAGCATCGCTTCTCAGTCATGGCCAGAATTCGTTCCTGTATCATGCAACAAATCAGCATTTGAGTCAGTGATTCCTTTCAGTTACTATCTTCTATTAAGGAAGTGTCGTTCATGAACGATTCGTTCTTTTTGAACGAGTCTTTAACGTGACTCAGTAGAACGAGTCGTCTCGGACAGTGATTCGTTCATTTTCTACTGGGCGCTCATGCGCAAAGCGTCGCAAAACCTCCGTAGGTTATGTACAGGAAACAGAAATGAGTCGTTACCTTCGAGTCTTCTGGTCTGAGTCATTCGTTCTTTTGTCACATGACTCCCATAAACGCTATGCAGTGCAATAGACTCAAAAGAACGAATGACTCGGACTAGAAGATTCATGAGAAGAACCACTCAATTCTGTTCCCGGTGTACTGCACTGCATAGGGTCTATGAGGGTCATGTGACAAACGAATGAACGATTTGGACTAGAAGATATAAGAGGTGAGCTGCTCATTCTGTTTATTATAATATGTCCTTAGCGCCATTGTAATATTTTCATTACTAGAACTAAAGCCAAATTTGTGTATGTAGACGTGTTGGGAGTCTGTTTATTGAAAATGTAACATTTTATTTTATTTCTGATCAAAAGAACAAAATGAACTAAATGACTCAAAAAATGATTCGTTAATTTTGATGAACGAGATTCAAAGAACCGAGTCACTAAAATAATCTAAACTTCTCCTCACTTCCTTCTATCACATTCTGGTCATCAGTGAATGGACTTAGTCATTCTTGACATTCTCTCATATGGGATTCTTAATGAAAAATAAATGCGTAAGATGAATAAGAATAATGAAGAATAAGAATTGCGTACGTGATTTGGACATGATTAAGATTATTTCAGTGATCGGTAGGTGATGCTTTTCAGTCAAATGTTGTTGTTGTTGTTGGTCTTTCGGCTGCTCCCGGCACGGGGTCGCCACAGCGGAATATCCAGTCCGCACCACAACTTGGCATAAAAAAACGAAATCCTGTCAATGAATCTTCATGAATCTTCAAGACGTGACCCAAATTCAGTTCGCCCTCATTCAGTATTTAAATCAGTATTTGGTCAGTGAATCCCTTTGACCATGACTTCTCTCTTGTTGTTCACTGGTGTTTGAGTGTTGAGTGAATATTCTTGGTCTTGACAAAACGTTGCTTTGATTCAGTTTTGTTTTTTTTAAGTCAATGGTAGAGTCAGTGAATTATTTTCATCATGACTGAGACTTACATTTCCCTCTTTCAGCAAATCAGCAATCACTTTGTGTGTAAATTGTGTTAACTTTTATTTAAAAAACAAATGTATGAGTTATATTCCATGAAAACATATTATTGTTATTATTATTATTAATATTAATAATAATAATAATAATAATATAGTCAACTTATAACAAAAGTGAATGACAATGAGTGGAACAAATAAAGTAAAAAAAATCAAAGGGATGTCAAAATTTAAAAGCTGTCTACACCGACATGCCTTAAAGATTTTTTAAGACTATGTTGTGTCATAATCTACTCAAGTAGCACTCTCCATCCGCAGACATCATGGTCATCGACACTTATTTAAGCCTCTAAGTGCTCTTCAGAGCTCAGCGAGTTTCAACCACCAGCATTTTGTAAAGACTCCACGGCCAAACAAATCGTTCCAGCAGATGTGGGAATCTCACAGGGACATGAGACTATAACCTTAACACCAGCAGCACTGACCATAACAACCACATCCAATCAATGCTGCATCCATTACTGGACGGCTCTAATGTCGCCTCGGTTTCCCAGGGTCTCTAAATAATGCATAATACATACAACACAGTCGGTTCATCTCGAATTAGCTGAGGAACATGGCAGTGCTCCTGAATGACTGGGATTTTTTTTTTTTATAAGGTGCAAAGTTTGAATATCCAAATCTAATAAGTTTCAACTAATAACTATTAATGCTGTTTATGATGCATTTAGGGATTTTTATTAATGCACGAGGTGTAAAATCAAACTGGAAATTGTGCTGAAATTTCTCACAAACGAAGACGTAAAATCGATCGACATTTACAGAAGACTTCAAGCACAGTACAGTGATGAGACTCTTAGCTGCAGTAAATCATTTGAATGATACAAACATTTTAAAGAATACATCCATGAATGATGATCCTGGCCGAGGTGGCTCGCAGCCCACTGCAGTCGTTCCCGTGTTTCCAATGTCTGTGGGAACTGTACACACAATCATTCACTAAAAGAGCTCAGCTGGAAGTTATTGCTACATCCACCATACAGTCCTGACCTCGCTCCAAGCCATTTCCACATGTTTGGGCCATTAAAGGAGTTCCTGGGAGGCC
>JAQMYJ010000019.1:2906732-2918226 GCA_030014305.1 Clarias laeviceps | reverse complement strand
GATAGATAGATAGATAGATAGATAGATAGATAGATAGATAGATAGATAGATAGATAGATAGATAGATAGATAGATATGCTATTTATATTATTACTTCTCTTAGGTACAGTGTTGCTTGAATATAACTAAATTAAATTTAATTAAGCTTGTAAATGTCAAGCTACTTGCTAATAAGCTGAGTTTGTAGCTCTTGAAGACTTTTCCATGTTGAAAAACCTAAAGTTACACCTTTACCATGGACATGTACAAATAGTTAAAAGGTTAAAGTTAAATGGCTTCAAATCTAAGTACTGCAAAAGTTCCATTAAATTCTGTCCAGTCGGTTCTGCGTGATGCTGTGACACGAATCTGACTTAACATACAGACAGACAGAAATTGTTTATATACAGACAGTCTGGTTTCTGGTCCTCCAATAAATGAAGCATAAAGATATCAGTGAAAGAGTGAGTTCTGACCAATGTACAGACAAAACCTTTTATTTATACAGAAAATTTTTTCAAACATCTCATTTGATCTCAACTCAGGTTCATATTTAATAACGTGGATAGTATTGAAAAATTGCCTAGTGACCGACACTTCATTCAGTGACTTGTGTCGTATGTGGTGTAAAGTTGATTGTCTTGCTGAAAGACCCAACAATGGAGCTCAAACCACTGACCCTCTAATCAGCAACCCAGAGCCTCAACCTCCTGAGTGGCCACAAATCACAATAAGTGCATTTTATTCTCATGTTTCTGCTCCTAAACACACAACATGGTCTTTTAATGATGGTTCTAATGATGATTTGTGCAATCAGTGGGTGTTAATTGCTCAGTCTTTAACACACGCACCTTAAAATCAGTGACGGAGGAAAGATGAAGGTGACATTCTCTGCATTTGTTTTTGCTCTTGAAGCATCACTTCCTGTCATTGTTTGCACTCGATGCCTCCTTTTTGTAAAAAAAAAAAAAACTCAAAACCACTGGGTGATGTTGACTGCATGATCCATAAATCAACACAACCAGTGTGTAAGATAAGCACAGCAATATTGAAGTGTGTCTGCAGTGACAACAACGGCTCATTTTTATCGCAGCTTGATCCCTTTCTATTAACGCTCAAGGGCTGGAATGAAAATGTGAATACTCATCAAACAACTTTCAATTATGAATTATTATTGATTCAACCTCATATACTGTATATTTAATATAGGAATCTGTTAAAACCATTATGTTTTGTTTAGTGATTAATAACGGATTTGCCCATGAGTCATATTACATTATAATATTACGACTCTAAATATATACAATGATCAGCCATAATAATAATCATGCCTGCGACCAGTGGATCACTTTTTGTTGATGTGGATCCGACTTGCACGTACTGTGGATTGGCGCTTGATCAGATTGGTATCTGGGTCGGCAGCCTTGGGCTCTTTGCCTGCAGGACTCTGTGGTGCACTGGGTGTTCTGGTGCCTTTCTATCTTGACCAGTATTGACTTTTTCCCTGTGATTTTGAGTGGCCTTTGGTCTCCATGGGCATGGGTGAGCCTTGGGTGCCCATGATTCTGTCACCATTTGTATAGTTGGTGATCAGTGTTGTGCGACGTTATGGCCTGTGGGTGTATAATCTGATATAAAACTTCTAATGATGTTGAAATGTAAATGAACTGTAAACTTTTTGGACATCCTCATACATTTCCTGTTTTCGTATTTCAGAACACATCACAATTATTATTTTTTTTCTTTTCTTTATTCAGTATACAACAACAGTTCCATATACTGTATATGAATGACAAAATTTTACATTAACATTCAATCACCTAATTCTTCTTTATTAATACTGGGCATCGGAGATAGTCGAATTATTCTAGGTGTATCCATGGCAACTGCTAGAAAAGTGTATCCTGACAATTATTAGAACAATGAGCTTCATCTATCACTCAATCATCCCTCAGCACTCTCAAGATAAATAGATCTGCAGTTGTTATTTTAAACGTAAAAAAAAAAAACAGATTTATCAGATTTATTCTAGATCGCCTGATCCGTTCTCACTTCTGGCTCTTGGTGCAGCAGTGGAAGCGCACGTCGTTGAGTGACGAGTCGTCCAGACCGCCCTGGTACAGCTCCATCTTGGTCTGGATGCCACAGATACCCCCGTTATGACACGCACTACTCCAGTCTCCATACTCGCCCCAGGTCATGCCCCGGCCCTCCAGCGTTGGGTTGCTGCTGCAGCGGAAGCGGACGTTGTTGGCGGCCGTGTCATCGCCGAAGATGCCCTGGTGTGGCTCGACGCGCAGCTGGAACGAGCTCAGGGTACCAGATGGGCACCACTGAGGCTCTGTCCACTCACCGAAACTGGAAGGAGGAGGAAGAAGAAGAGGGTAAACCCAACAGGAAATAGGAGATTTCATGGAGCTTTTATGCTTAAGTGTTGTCCACTTGTTTGAGGCTTGGACATGAAGAGCTTACATACAGGACAAGAGGATACACTGTATCAGTCAAGAGTGGGTTTTGTGTCAATGTAGCCAGTAGCATTAGTTTTGCAAAGTAATTGAATCCAAATGCTTAATAAAGTAATTTAATA
Organism: Clarias laeviceps; assembly: GCA_030014305.1. Classification (NCBI taxonomy): domain Eukaryota; kingdom Metazoa; phylum Chordata; class Actinopteri; order Siluriformes; family Clariidae; genus Clarias; species Clarias laeviceps. Next base: position 2,915,660 of record JAQMYJ010000019.1, on the reverse strand, counting down.
TAAATCCTAGAGATGTGTCATTTGTAAATGAGTCGACTCTCTGAACTGACTTCCTAAAGTAGATTATTAAATCCGTAACATAAATGTCCATAACGTCGCTTTTACTCAACTTTGATTTCACTTATGGTGCAGGTTAAACTTCAGGCCGATATCTAAGTACTGCAAAAGTTTCATTAAATTCTGTCCAGCCAGTTTTGCATGATGCTGTGAGCTGGACAGTCGTACAGACAGACAGACAGACAGACAGACATTTTTCTGAGACTGGTTTCGGGCCCTCCAATATATGAAAGGTAAAGATATCATTGAAAAAGGTCAACATTGACAGCTCATTCATTCACAGCCATTTTTCTATGATGTAATCACTGTTATTTAATCAAAATGCTTCTTTTTAAAAATAAAAAATGAGAATGTTATTTCTAATTTTACAACCAAAAACAACAATAAAAACATGTGATTGTGTGCATTTGTGCTATTTCTTTGACTGTGTGAACTATTTTTATTTTTAAAAAATTTTTTGCTGAGTCATGTTAGGTAGCTCATCATTTTGCTTATTATATGCTGAAAAAAAGAATACGTCACTCTATACTGCAGCATCCTCAGACCTATATAATGTACGTTTATTAAAAAACCACACAATAGAGTTTTAAGGGCTCTGGAAGGTGAATTATCAGACTAAATCCAAGTGAATCTTCTCAATAAATCACAGACACACGGCAGGCACAATAACATTAATTCTGGGATGTTTAATGTTGTTAGTGGATGGAAACTTTTTTCATAAAAAAGAAAAAAAAAGAAAAATGGAAATGTGCTGTTTGGGAGTTAAATGACTCTGTAGTTCTTTCTATTGAATTAGATGAAATGAGCCTCACTAAAAATAGCCAGCGCTCCGGTCACCATTCTATATGTCTTTACCCCTCAGGATGGTGACGCCTGTATCTTATCAGACTTCATGTTTTATAGATGAGAGCAAGTCACACTGTGTCCTACAACACATCAGCGAGTCCACAGGCTGTGACTGGGCAACTGGATGAGGTGCGAGGTGGATTTTTTATGAAAAAAGGATGGGATTAGGTGAGATTTTCTTGACTATTATGTCAGCAACCAAGAAACAAACAATAAACACCAAAAAAAATGTCTTGTCAATATTAAATCAGGCTTTTGCTGTGCACAAATCTCTTTGGGATCATTTGTGGACATTCACATGGGTTTGTAATGAGTGCACAGACAAAATAACATAAATAAGACAAAAACACTTCTTTTTTTTTTCGTTTTCCGTTTTTTCCATATATTTGCTTAAACATGTTGTTAAAATTTTCTGTCTAGTATGATATCATTCGAGACAAAAAAAAAAGGAGGGATAATTTTCATAGCCCATTCTCTGGCTTGCAGTTTTCAGGGACTGACAATTTCCTCCATTCTGATTGGCTAGAAAAATGCACTTCTGCAAAAGGTTTAGGAGTGTAGTACGTCTTTTTTAATTACAGCTTTAAAAAAAAGTGAAGCAGCACATTTAATTAAAAATGGAATGAAAGTGAAGGAATTTCATCTAGGAGCATTTATAGTCCAACTAGGAACCAATGTACTGTATTTATTCCCATTTATACAACCTTCAGTCAACATTCACACACTATGGGTAATTTGATAACACCAGTTAACCTAATCTGCATGTCTTTGGACTGTGAGAGGAAACTCACCAAGCATGAGGAGAACATGCAAACTTCATACACACAGACCCCGAGGCAGGAATCGAACCCAGACCCTGGTGGTGCGAGGCCACAGTGCTAACCACTACGCCACCAATTTCAGAAATACCAGAAACTAGCATAAGTACTTGTCGTTGTGGAAAAAGAGTTTGTAGAAATTGTTCAACAAAGATGAACCCCCTTTTTTTAACTGTCATTTAAAAACAATTTCTTTGATTTGACAACATTATATGGTTTTGGTTTCCACTGGATTGGTGTCTAAATATTAGGAAATTGCACAAAATGTACCTGGTTCACGGCAAGATTTTGAATCTACTGTTATTTCATCTTATTACAATCAATGGAAAAAAGTGATATAGAAAAGTTTATGTCCATGTCTTGTTTCGTCGTCAGCCAAATACACTCCCTGTTCGGTAATCGGAGAGTGAATCACAGACGGGAAATCATAAAATAGATTGGATAAAAAGTTGTAAGACTTAGTAAACTTAAATAAAACTTAGTAACTAGGTTTTATCTTAAAATGACTCCAGTGTCTCAAAATTCACCATGCGGTATACGTTTTTTTTTTACCTTAGCACTGTTATTTCAGCGAAAGTGAAAATATGAACTAATCCCAGGAAAAATATTCAGTTTAGCTTTTCTAATTAATATCTATTGGTGCAGGTGTTTGTTTACATTGAGACAGTAGCGCATTGGTAGCTTATTTTAAAGTAGATCATTAAATCCGGCACATAACTGTTCATAACGTCACTTTTACTCAACATTTTGATTTCAGTTATGGTGCAGGTTAAACTTTAGGGAGATATCTAAGTCCTGCTGTGACCAATGTTTCCCAAAACCTTTCTTTTATTTACATACTGTAGACCAAACCAAATCTGTCTTTGTGAGAAGAAGCACTGTCAGAAGTTGTCAGGTTTGTGACAAGATTTATATGACAGGCTAAATCTACGTAGATTAGCACTCATAATCCTAAATCCTGAACAATGAACCAAAACGTCACATTCAGTCCAAAAGAGTTCAACAGAGTTCACTCAGATGCAGATGTGATGTCCGAGGCTTAGTTATAGCTGTTGTGTCTGTGGCGCAAGAACAAGTCTCCAATCTAAGAATATATTACAGGAAGCCCGGAGACACACGAGGCAGTAATCGCAACACTATGGCACTTTAATCACGTAGACTACATTTAATCAATGCTGTGTCCATTACTGGGCAACGCTAATGATCCCTCAATTACCCAGAGAGACAGACCCTTTACTCTTTCCAACATCACGAACATAGTGTACGGCCATGTCTCTAATTAATGCACTGGGGTGAGGAGGGTGGGTTATAGCGCAGTATTAGACATAAGGCTAATAAGTGATGTCATATTCTTGACTGTTATTGGTGATATTGATGCATTTTCTATAACAGCATGTTTTTAGTGCGGTTTCAGCTACAATTCACAGATTTAAACGAATGCATGTTGCCATGGTAACAATTTGCACGAGATTGCGGATGCTTAATCACGAAGATAGTGAAGCTCCTGTGAGGAGATGTTTATTTAGTGTTTACATTATGAAAGAGGTCTCCAGCGATTTGTAAGCATCTGATGCAGATTTTCCGTAAGAAAACCAACTTTCAAGTTAGAAAAAAAAAGCATTTGGAACAGAAATCACAGTTTATAGTTTAGGGATTAAATGCACATGGTGTTATCTATTATAATTACATTAATACATTTAAAAATTGCACTCGTTGCCAAATTGCTGTTTTATCTTTTCATCAACTGTAAGTTTTGCCATATTTTATTCCTCGCAGGAAGAATAAGTAAGAGTGTGTCAGCCTTCCCCCCCCCCGTCACATCACAGTATCATGTGGGAATATGAAAAACATTGCGAGACCAAAAATAGGAACTATTTAAGCGTGCCAATCATGAAAAAAACACCCTGCCGTCTATACGCTGTAAAACTGGGACAGCTTCTGTGTGTATTTTGTTACTGTTATGTAAAAAGCTAACTACAACCTCAATTTTATTCCTTCAGTTTCATTTGATTAAAAGAAAAAAAAAAAAAAACATAGAGTAGCATTTGACGATCAAATTATGACGCCAAACAACAACATACAAGCACATGTACGGTACTCGGCTGCTTTTCATAATTACAAAGTGCGAAGTCGAATAATAATAAAGGAAGTGAGAAAACTCAAAAGTAGGCCAGGATCCTGAGGGTTCAATAATTTATAGAAAAAAGTCACTTTATCATGAAGGAGCTGGGAACATGACAGCACTCCTGGATATGTGGAGCACCGTGGTATCATTAGTTCAGCTTCTGAGATCACCTGGAATTTGCCTGGAAGACCGTAATCTTTTTTTTCCCTCGCTCGCTACAGTAAATAATAACCATGTGAAGTATCAGGTTATAATTCAGTTATTAATCTTAGAGCCAATTATTCAGTATCTGCGCTGTTACAGGAGTGACGAATGAAAGGCCAGACTTGGGTTCGGCTCCTGGGAGCTTAACGGGTTAAATAATAAATAGCGTGTTGGTTTGGTTCCACACCAAAAAAAATGTCATTAGACAACAGGAAAAATAAATAAATAAAAAACACAGATGTTGTTTTGGAAACCACCCCAAGCATATAGTGACTTTCTCTGGTGTTTGCATGGTCTGGAAATACATGAACTGTGATGACTGTTTCTTATATGTAAGGAATAATGTTCGACTGGTGCGCTACTCTACTGGAGATGTTTTTCTCCCCTTCAAAACCTATTGACTTTGATGGAGCCGACAATAGAACTGTCACTCAGGCATCCTTGGAATCATCCTTATTTAATCCACCTTTATGGCACTCTTGATGCTGGATTCAACAAAGGCACTGATGAGGAAAAATAAAAATGAAGAAAACACCCATCAGACTTGGAATTCCTACTTGGATATTTTCCAGAAGATCTTCTTAACCATGAATTCAACGCAATGCTAAATCAACATGGCCACCCACACTGTCAAACAGTAAATAAATTACTGCTGCTCTAATTTAAACATTCATATCCAGCCATCCCTTTAGGAACATCTGTAGTTACCATGAAGGCCAAAGGTGACCAATGTATTTATTCCCAATTTACACCTGTGGTTGGACCTCCGGTCAACATTCACACGCGCATTCGCACTCTACAGACAATTTGGGAACGGCAGTTAGTCTCATCTGCGCGTCTTTGGACTGTGGGAGGAAACCGGAAGCACCCGAAGGAAACCCGCCATGCACGGGGAGAACATGCAAACTCCATGTATGCAGACCCTGAGGCGGGAATTGATCCCAAATCCTGGAGGTACAACATGACAGTGCCACCATGCCACCCAATTGTGTAGATAAAAATACTTAATTTCAGTAAACTATCACTGGTAGCTGTTACTAGTAGCACTTCCCCTTTTTTTTAAGTGATCCATCCTGCAATGGGGGGAAATGCCCTGTGTTACTGTATGTAAGACGACTTTTGCAGATTTAGTTCACACTAGAAACTGACTGCCAGTAGGCTGCGGTCACCTTAAAGGCAGCTAGCAAGATCATTTGTTCTGAAAGTTATATATTTGTTTTGGTTTTTCATTGCATAAATTTTTCCTGTTCATTTCATTTATTTATTTTTTTTCATTTTCACCAAGAGGTCATATTTTGAGGTCACAGTATTGTTGCATGCATGTAGTAAACCAAATCAATACCTTTAAACAATATCAAAATGGGATCTTTGAAAGACGTTAATTAAGATTAAGATTCAATTAGATGTCACATGTTCCTTACAGAATAGTCAAATGATTTTTGCGCATATACTGTACAAGTTAGGAAGCTGGGGTCCAAGCACAGGGTCAGCCATTATACAGCGCCCCCTGAAGCAGATAGGGTTAAGAGACATGTTCAAGGACTCAACTAGGATAAGCGCTATAGAAGATGAAGAATAAATAAAACCAACCAGATGTAATTAAGGAAATGGGGAAAACAATGAAAACCTGATTAAGTGCTATTTTGCTAATGCTTCCTATGATTCCTGAATATACAGTATAATACATTTATAACATTTCCTGCAGCATACATAATACATTATAATATATATGGTATACACCAGTGTAAATCCACATAAGCAGTTGATAAAAAAAAAATAATAATTTAAAGTGATACTGATTTTTGTTGGAATATTGGCCTCAAATCAGTTTTTGTAAAAGTTTCCCAAACAATATATTATTAGTAGTAGTGGTTATTGTATTGTGATGTCATTGACTTACATATATGTTTTTAATTTCCCAAAAGTTTTCAAATGTACACTGAAGTTATTTAGGAACTCACTGTCCAGTATGAGACTCCACGCTGTAGATGAAGCGGCGGTCTTCATTTTGGACGCAGAAGAGACGGATTCCGTTCAGAGCCGTATCGTCACTGCCATACTGATTAGACTCGATCTGTGGAGAGAATTGTATGAGTATACACAGAAATGCAGTACAGATAGGCTAGAAGACGTACAGTTGAAGGAGAACAGTGGTAGGATTGATGAAATCGTTACCCTCAGGCTAAATCCCGTGGCGTAGAAGTTCTCAGGACACAGCTCCGACCACATCCAGATCCCGAACTGCTCTCCATTGGGCACCGTAAGGATTGAGGAATAATTCCTCAACCCGAAAGTCGTCCCCGCGTGAATGACGCGAGGCTGATCCTCAGGAACAACCTCAACAGATGACACCACGGTCAGCAAGCAGAGAATGGAAATGTAAAGGAGAGCCATGGTTTCAAGCACGCGTCCGCTCTCAAGACGTGAGGGGGTTTTTATTACTCACGCTCATGTCAGTACATCAGCTTAACGGGTTAATCATTCATTTCGTACGTGCTTGGGAAGACACAGCTGCCATGGAATGGTATTTGAACAGTAGAACGGTATTCATTAGATACAGTGAGCTGTTATATAACCTCAGAAAATGTCACAGTGTCTTTGCATATTTTATTAGTCAATCTCATAAAAATAGTAATTAAATACTATTATATTTAATTGGGTAAATGATATAAATTATATTTATACCTAATCGTTATTAGGTATAGCTAATAATCACAGGTTTATGTGATGAATATTTGTGACTTTCACTTTTTAGAAAGCATTTATAAGGAAAAGTCTTTTAGCTATTGGATTCCATGTGCTGCCCTTTAAGTGTTCTTTAATTAAGCAGCATGTAGAGTCAGAGCGGACAATATGTTATGTGTTTTTGTGCCTTTATTCACCTTCATTCTGTCTTTTTTATCTGCGACATTAATGGTGATTAGACTAAAACATGAAAAAACACCAGCTGTTCAAACACTTTTCCCAGGCAGTCTACATATCTTGGTGGGAAAAATGACTGTAGACAGGCAGTGAAGTCTATGAACAGTCTGTATGTTAGCATGACCTCATCAACCAAGAGATCGTTATGATACATGCACAATATACAATATGTGTATTATTATTATTATTATTATTAGGAGGAGGAGGAGGAGTAGTGTTGGAAAATGCCCAAATCTAAGCTCTTTGGTTCCCCATATACACCATAGTGCCAAAAATATATGAACATTTAACTACTGAACATCCAATTTCACAATTTTCACAATTTTTGTGGCAAGCATTTCGGGAAGACACACATCTAGTAGCATCATATCTTTCCAATGTCAAGGATAAGGTTAAGGTTAAGGTTAAGTAGATCCTACATGTGCACATGTGCTTGTATGTCCTTGTCATTCGTGGATGATTTAAAACAAAAAAAAAACGTTTTTAAAAAAAGCTAATGTTCTTCGTGACTTTAGCAATTTGAGAATTAATACTACAGTAACATCTATATACTTATGATAATTGTTTTTAACTGCAAAATAACTTGAATGAAATATTCTACAGCCGGCACGGTGGCGTAGTGATTAGCACCATCACCTTGCACCTCCATAATCTATAACTTAATGAATATGAAAGACAATTTCTGCTATACCAGCTATTACTGTTCATACTTATTACAGTACAGTACATGTGAGTTATCAATGAGGGTGTACATTCATGTATACGTATGATTTATGAATACAAGCTTCATAAAAAGTGCTAGATGTTGTTTTATAGACCTGAATACTACACACCACTCAATTATCCCAAATAGAAAGCTTATTAGTGTCTGATCTGGGTGTAGAACTTCAGTCTTGTTCTGGAGACCACAGATGCATCTAGTCACTCACTGTACTCAGCCCAGGTCATGTCCTGGTCCTCCAGCATCAGGTTGCTGCTGCAGCAGATTGATTTTTGTTTTTCAGCTCTGTCGTCATCAAAGTAGCGCAGATGAGGCTCCACACACATCTGGAATGAGCTCAATGTACTACATGGACATCAGAGCCATGCTGATATTCAGTACAACAGCATGACCTCGAGTGTGATATTGCTTTTATACAACAGTTCCACAAACACCATTTATTATCAAAGGAATATCAGCTATGTTAAATTGATCAGGGGTTGGAAAGGGATTTGGGATCTTATGTTAGAAGCTGGTTAGCAATTATAAAAAAGACAAAGTGTTGTTTTAAGATGACATCACATTTGCAGATGTGTTTTTCTTGTTGAAAGTGTTTCTGTGACTGGTTTTGAATGTGGGTTTTGGCCGGCAGTTACTCTCTCCTCAGGACTGACCTACTTTCACTCATAATGCGAACGACAGTTACTGCAATTAACAGCAGAATATCTGTGACACGGAATGATACAGTACATATACTGTAGTTCAGCATTGCAGTGCTGTTATGCTCTATATCACTACTAGCCTCTCATCCAATCAGATTGCTCGGTCAGAATTAACTGTTGTATAATAGCTAATTATCATATACTTGCTTCAAACTACAAAAAAAAAATCAGATTCACCAGGATGTCTCATTATTCATTTATGGGTTCAAACAAATTTCAACCTTTCACAATTTGTTGCTTGCATCAATCACATGGGATGAGTTTGGTTAAAAGGCCATACATAAAGAAAGGTTAAAGCCAGTGAATAATAATATATATCAATTTAGAGCTCTTACTTGAAAGGTCCCATATATTTCTATTTCTTTAACAAATGAACACAGGTTTTAGAGATCCTATCTATCTAAATGAGCTACTGCTGGGCCACGCCCTTCCAGATAATATCAGTGATGATGGGAGTTTTTTTTTTATATGTGGTCACATTAGAGGAATTATTGAATAGACTTACTGTTGGACAGAAAGTGTGTGTGCTGGGGG
>JAQMYJ010000019.1:2869614-2898628 GCA_030014305.1 Clarias laeviceps | reverse complement strand
TCTGTTTACTACATTGTAACATTTTTCTGACTGGTGCGGACTAAAGCAATCGAACTATAGGTGTGAAAGCACCCTTAGAAACAGGAATAATGGCCACCCTAAGGATCTGAGAAATTTGAGCCACATTGTGATCGTTAGATGATCATCAAAATGGCAGGTCTTCTGGGGTGTTCCTGGTATGTAGTGGTTTGTACAGTACCTACCAAAAGTTGTCGAGGAAAGGACAACCAGTGGGGCTGCATATCAATAGACTAGTGAGATTACCCATGCTGACCACTGACCACTGCTGGAAGCTCTTACAATGGTCACATGAAAATGAGACCTGGACTATGGAGCAATCAAAGAAGATAGCCTTGTTTGATGGATCATGTTTTCTTCTAGATGGTTGAGTGCCATCTATTGCCACGTTATTTACTCAGGCAATAGATGGTTCCTGGATGCACTATGGGAAGAATATTCCCTGATGCAAGTGGCTTTTTTCAAGAAAATAATGCATTGAGGAATGGTTTGAAGACCATGACAAAGAGTTCAAGGTGTTGTCTTGGCCCCAGACCTCAGTCAAATTGAGCATCTGTGAGATGTGCTTGAACAGGTCTAACCCATGAATGCCCCACCGAGCAATTTACAGGATTTTAAAGATCTGCTGTTAAACCCTTGGTGCCAGATACCACAGCACACCTTCAGAGCTCTTGTGGAGTCCATTGTCATGACTGGTATAGTGTATGTGTATGTATTAACGCTAAGGCTGTAATAGGGAGTGCTATCTGTAAATATATGGGTAACATACATCAGTGGTCCAATTGCACCACACTGTGTCCATACTTGCACATTGCACTTTGAGTATGGATGTTTGTTTAACAATCCTCCTCCTGTAAACTCAGGGATTATAGTGGAACAGCAGTGAAATCCAATCTTACCCATTTGGTTAGTTTTAAGTTTTAAAATCCTTGGTTGTAAAGTACTTTCTGGCGGATCTACACCTAGCAGCTAGCTTCAGGAGTAGGGTTGGGCAATATGGCAATGGTCATCAAACTGTCAATAAATTGTAATGAGATATTGTAGACATCTTTTCATTACATCAAAATTACCATTAAATGTGCAGAGATCGCAATATTAAATCCCATTGATGCAACTCCGACTCCTTGACTTGGCTGATGTCTTAAGAGCTTCTTTCCTCATGATGTCATCTACTTGATGAAGCACGCGCTCCTCCTTCCTGAGCAGTATAATGGCTGCATGGTTACATGATGTTTATACTTGCATAGTAGTGTTGGTGCAGATGAAAGTGGTACCTTCATGTTCCCATGGGTGAACCGGACATGTCAAAGTTCCACAATGTTTTGACATTTACAGCATTTAGCAGATGCCTTTAACCAGAGCGATTAACATTTTTATCTCATTACACATTTAAGCAGTTGGGCCTTGCTCAAGGGCCCAATAGTGGCAACTAGGTGGTGGTGTGTTTGGTTTGGTTTGAACTTGGGACCTTCTGAACCATAACCCAATGCTTTAAACCCTGAGCTACCTCTGGCCTTTTTCTGAGCTCCTGGCTGGTTTCTTTCGATTTTCCCATGTCAAAGAAAGAGGCACCGAGTTTGAAAGTAGGCCTTAAAAATACATCTACAGATACTTCTCTCTAATTGACAAAATGTCAATTAACCTGCCATGACATCTTTTTCTGGAAATTTTCAAACTCCTTAAAGGCACATTCAACTGTAAACTTGTTTGAAACTTGTGTGTGAAATCTGTGGAATGGTTAAAAAAAAAAATCAGTTTTAATGACTTCAACCTATGTATTCATACACCAATTAGCTATAACATTACAGGGCAAAACATTATACCCAGTATTGTTTAAACTCACCTTATGCCACTGGGGCAGCTCTGTCCCCTTCAAACATGACTCCACTAGACCTCTGAACATATGCTGTGGTATCTTGCACTAGGATGTTGGTCTCCATGGATCAAACTTGTTTGTCAGGTGCATCCCATGGGTGCTTGTTCAGATTGGGATCTCAGAAGTTATGGAGGCCAAGTCAGGAAGGAGCCTTGGGCTCTTTAGCTGCTGGGCCCCAATGCATGGCAGGCTGTGATACTGTTAGCAAAAATCAAACAGTCTTTGTAGGAAAAATTGGGTCTTATATAGTGCAAATCAAGTCGAGTTTGATTTCTGTCGTCTTTACAGCAGCTTGCTGTAGGTGCTTAAACTAACCCTGGGTTTTAAGACACACAGGACCCCGACTTACAGATGCACATTCCTAAGTCGGATTTGTTCTTAAGTCCGACAAAATGAGTCGTATTTGCCTTAGACAAGAATATACAATGCAATACTTGGCTAAATCGGGCCCCTTTCCCCACACTGCCATCATGTGGCCAAAAACCATAACTGCGCCTAGGGAAATTAATCTCTCAGTAAAATTTAAGTGTTATCTCTGCACCTTTAAATCACGAGGGGAATCTTGGACGCCATTATGTTTTCCACTGTATTGTGGACTGAACTCTTTTGTTGAGGATTTTCCAAATTATTTACCATCAGGACAGCTTTACAGCACAGCAATTTTCCATCATCAGTGCACTGCATTGTCTATTTTTTGTACAGTATACTTAAGCTACTTCCGTAATTTGTTCGCATCTATAAATGTTTGTATCTGCAGAAATTCGTAACTCGAATGTTCGTAAGTCAGGGACTCAGTTAAACGTGTACCGTCACAGTGCAATGTTTAAGTTGTCTACTACACAGGAACTCTCTCAAGGAGAAAACAGGATAAACTCTTCAAAGTGTAAATGGTACATTTTCAGTACACACCAACCTACACATCTACTACGATACACATTCTGTATTTAAAAGCAATATCAAATATCCTCCCCCCCCCCTTTGTTCTCCAAAGAAAAATGAAGGGAAAAAATAAATAAAAAAGACACACAACATTTCTCAGGTCAGTTGGCATACATGTATTCACACCCAAATAAAACCAAACTAAATATACAATTCAAAGACCATATTTTTTTTTTTTAAATATAAATATCGCAGGAACGGAATGTTGCGTCTGTGCAGCTACATGGGTCACAACAACCGGGTGGTAACTCCTTACATTCAGGAAACAAAAACAGGTTAAAAGGATGAGAGTTGAGATGAGAGTACAAAAAGAAAGAAGGAAGAAAAAGCAGAATAATGATCTGAGGAGGTTATATACAATAAACTCTCCGTCGTTTTCATGCACTGGCTTTTTTTTTTTGTTTTCCTTTTTGCTTCCCCAACTTCACCCCTTTCTCTCCATTCCTTTCGAAATAATCATGTCGACCCTGACAAATGAAATAAAGCTCAAACTTCAGGCATCACATTTTCAAAAGTGGATTTGTGTTTTTGAATCTGTGACCTAAAGCAGCACGATGAATGCTAGCACTGACTGAACGCTAAATGGGGATAAACTTGTAGCTAAGCACTGCAGAACTGAGGGTCAGGGTAACGCGATTATTATTATTATTATAATAATTATCATCATCAGCACGCACTCGGTATCGGCCTCGTTAGAAAATCTGGGTAAGATAACGGGACAAATTCGAACAAACCTCAGCTTGAGACCTGTATTTGATGATGTAAAAACATTAAAATGAACCGAAGAGAAAAAAAAAAAAAAACTAAAGAGAAAATTAAAGGTGCGGTCAGCGACTACGCATCGTGTCTTGTGTCTTGCAAAATGCGATAAACACGTTAACTGATTTCTGCACAAGGGATCCTAAGCTATTTCTCAAAACTCAAAACAATTAAAGCCTCCACAGTTAAGCCACACTTAAAATGTGCTCGAATTTAAGTTTTAAGACCGTCAACTTCAACCTAAAATTCGCAGACTGCACCTTTAATTTTTTTATAACACATAACTGGTCACTGGAATAATCGCACTGAATAACCTTGAGTACTAGTTACACTATATATTTTTGTCCGGTCCTCCCTTTGGCTAATCGTTACACACAAAAAGCAAAACTCGAGCAGCACGGTCAACTCTTTCATCTTCAGACGTCCTGTCGAATGTTTTTGCTTTCTGATTTAATCGTAAAAGCACGACGAAAAAGCTCTGTTCTAATATTCTATATGAAATAAGAAGTTAATTTGCTTTGCTTGCTTCAAAATTAAGGCAGACGTAAAATTGAGATTTAAGGTAGGTGTCAAATGTTGCGGTTTAGTGAAACTGAATTTGGTTTTTGTTTTCTTTTTGAACCGAGCTTTAAATCCACAACGAATGACAGAAAACTCGTACATGACAGACTAGACTCCAGCGCAGTTTTCTATGTCCACATGACCTCCCACTATGGGCACGTTTATAAAAGTCTTCTTTATGAAAGAAAAATTAATCCAACACAGTCTGTACATCGTTAACAAACATGTCTCAAAAACACGCTTTTGGGAATCTGTCGTTGTTGCACATGAAAATGTGTCCTAGGGATGATACAGTTTCTTTCTTTTTTTTTTCATTTAATCATTTTTTTTCCTTTCATGTCCTTCTCCTTCTCATGATTTCTGGATCACCCACAAAGCTCCAGTCCAGTCCAGTCCTCCCAGAATTCATCCTGACAGGATTTCAGGACATGGCGTCGTCATGCCACGGCACTCTGGTAACCATGGATGATCACCTGGAGTCAGAGTCACTGGTGTCTGAGGAAGAGGAGTCAGAGGAAGATGAAGAGGAGTCGGAGCTGGAGCTGCTGGCGCTTAGGCGACCGGTGGGCATGGGGTGAGGCTCTGCGCTCACGCTGGCCTTCTCCGCTGTGGAGGGGAAACAGACAGTTTACTCATCAACCTGTTCACTACACGGAGTACAACATAATGGTGGTGCAGTGCAACACTGTACTAAAGACTTCAACCCTTCCTGTGACTAACTGCTTTGAACTTTTATTTATTCTTTGAAGAAAAAGTTAAAAAAGTTCTTGGAAGTTGTGAAAAACGTTCAAATAGAGACTCGGCGCCGTTCTCGTATCAGTATACATAGACAAATTTATCCGTTTAACAGATGATAAATTTGTATACACCACTTTTAAAAAAATATAAAGAATCTGAACTGCTTGTAACATTTTATTTGAGACGTCACACTGCATACCAAGTGAATATGTTAAAAACTAACAGATCTGAAAGATGGAATAAAAAAAGTGCAGGGACAAAAGTGAGCCAATTGCCATAGTTAAAATGTCTAAATTTACAACAAAAAAAAATAATAATAATAAAAGTTTACACTGTGGCACCCAATAAATAAATAGGCTGTTTTGGTCTCCAGATAGATTCCGTACTCTTGACAAGTGCTACACAGAGAGAGATTTTTTTTTTAACTCATCAGTTAAAATTATATTAAGCCATTATGTTATGCACAGTTAGGGGCATGGCTGATTTGAGTGACCGCTGCATTACAGGTGTCTGCTATGCATCACTTTAGCCAACTGGAATTTAGTAGTAGGTTAACTTACTACCAGAAATGTAGGCGTCGACACGGGACATCAAATGCATTAGCATCTAAATAAACGTTAACCACCATCGCTATCATTTTAGATAAGCTAAAGTTAAGCCTGAGGGTGGTAACCGCGTTAGATAAGGGGGTTACACCCAACAGCAGGCCCATTTATGGATTAACCGGATTGGGTGGAGTCAGCTCCTGCCAAGATGGTGACAAACAGAGCTCTTAAAGCAGAGCTTCAAAGCCGCTCTAACTATAGAAAACCTAAGGGTGATGTCACGGAGGGTTTTGTCCAGATCTTTTTATCCAGTCTATGGAACTGGCTGTTCATCACAAAGCAGCTTAACACAGATGAGAATTCCAGATAAACATAAAATAAAATAAAAAGTGAGGCAAAAAACTTTATCATTTTGTCCCTAATGAGAAAACTGGAGGATACAGTAGCTAGAAAAAAAAATAAACCTCCTGAAACGACACGAGGAAAGAAACCAGATTTGAAAAGGAACTCCTTCTTCATTTGTGTGATGTTGGAGGGTGAACCTGAAAGCTGCACAAATTATAATAATACAGACACTTTGGAGTCTATTAAAAACATATCATGCTAGTTTATTAAGTCTGAGATTAAAACCACAAACCAAGGATTTTTTTATTTTTATTTTTGCAAAAACAAGTCATTTTAAATTATTAGTGTTTAATTAAAAGGATAAAAAATAATAAATTAAAATCACATGAAATGACGCATTTAATTATGACAGATAAAAGAGGGTGGGCCGATCGATCTGCACAGACCCACAAGTCGCAGACAAACACCTCAGCTTGTGTAGTTTTATTGGCATTATGGGAAGCAAGTCAGAATAACTTCCAGTTCAGATGTACATGCCTCGAAGCTTCACTCATTTTTGTTACAGTTCAGCATTTAAATACTGGAAATATTGACTAGTCGGATATTAACTCACCATCACAACCAGCACATTCTCTTTAATGTTTTCTTTTTTTTTTTTATTCCATATTGTGATGTGATTGGTTGTCAGGTATAACTTCTATTACTTCACAACACAGGGTTTTTGCCCCCCAAAAAAGGTGCAGACTGCATCACTTGTGTAAAAATAAATAAATAAATAAATAAATAAAACCACATCTGCTTTACATAAGACTACATACAAATCTGAGCTCTGATGAAGAGATGAAACAGGAAGTGTAAAAGTTTATGCTCATTATTAACCATTATGATCCTATTTTTGGCCAATGATCCAGTCAAGAATCCACACTTGGCTCAAACAGAAGGATGAACAGGTCGTTACCTTTGGGTTTCTGGGGCTTTTTGACAGAGTTGAGTTGTCCGCTGACATCCTGCAGCCTTCTCTCCAGCTCCCTCCTCTTCTCCAAAGCCAGCTCCTCACGTGACTTCCCACCGGCTGGTTTCATCACTACACACACAAATATATAATGTCATGGTTATGGCTATTTAATCGTCACTCACATTTACAATCTCAGATTTAACAAAATTAACAAAAAAACAGATTAAGATGGAGAAACACGGCGTCCACGCTGATTTTTAAATCTTACCGTAAGGTTTCCTTGGCTTTTTACGCAAGCAGCTGGTGACGTAGCTCTCGAGTTCACGCAGTGTGGACGGTTTGAGCGTCTCGAAGTCGATCTCGATCTCCTCGGGGTTGGTGTCGCGCAGCGAGGGCTCGCGGGACTGGATGATGTGCACGACGCGGCCCAGCTTGTCACCCGGCAGCTTGTTGATGTCGAGGCTGAGCTGCCGCTTGGCGTCGTAGCTCATAGGCAGACCGTCCTCTTCCTCCTCAGAGTCGTACTGCGGAATGGGCGGGGCCGGAGGCGTGAAACGTGCCGCGGCCGCTAACGACTTCTTAGTCGTCCTGAGAAGCAAAGTTTAACAGTTTCGAGTTACTGTTATTTAAAAAATAAATATGATGTGACAATATTGCACAAAACAATGAAGCTTAGTTACTTAAAAAAAGGAAAATATTCAAATTAACAAACCTAAAAATATAAATAAAATTTAAATATTAGAAAAATTAAAACATAAAAAAAAAGTATTGTATAGTATGTATGTTAAAGAACAAAATATAGTTAAAAAATAGAACGTAAAAAAAAGTTAAACTATTGAAAAAAATTTATATTTCTCATCTTATTTAAATAACTATTATTTCGCATTACTTTTATTATTAATGTCAAAGGTAAATACCAAAGGTAAAGGTATTATATTCATAATAAATTTTTTTGTATTGTAAATAATTGAAAAAATATTTTATTATAAACATAAAAAAATTGACAAATTAATAGTAAATATTGCGAAGCAGTTAACTTAAGATTAGAAATATTACAAAATAATTAAAAATAGAGAAAAAAATTTAAAAAACATGGATTAAATGTAACAATTTGAAAAAAAAAAAACTATTTAAAAACTAAATATTTAAAGTTAGAAAGTAAACAAAAATTTACTTAAAATACAAAAATATAAAATAAAAATAAAAAAAAGAATACAAATATTAATAAAAATAAATGATTAGTAAAATCAAAAAAAGTATAAAGCAGTTACTTAAAATATTACAAAAACATTACAAAACTAAAAACTGTTATAAAAACACTACGAACAAATAAATATAATAAATAAAAAATAAACCTATAATATATAAAAATAAAACTATAATAAAAATTATTTTCCCGAACATGATGTCTGCAATTTTAACCATAAATGTGCAGATTATTAAGAAATCAGAGAAAAATTGGAAGGATTCAGTCCGATGCGTGCTGTGTTTAAAACGAGCGTCAACACTGCAGTCTGCTTTAGTGATTAGTTTTATCACTGAATGAAGAGAAGATCACGAGTCTTACTTGTTGCTCTTGCTGTTCTTCTTGGCAGGAGCCTTCTTGCTCTGAGTGGGCATGGACGCCACCTTGTTAGATTTGCTCTTGGGCACTTTGGTTACTTTCTCCCTCACCCTCTCGTTGCTCCGGCCTCCCTTGCGTTTCTCTGGCTTCTTCTTCTTCTTCTTGTCCTTCTTCTTCTCGCGCTTCTTCTTGGGTTTGATGATGGGGCCGGACGAGAGCGCGGCTAACTGCTCGTGCACCGCGCGCAGCTGCGAAGGAAACGGGCGGCGTTGGTTAGTCATAGATAAACATCTGATCGTTCATAGATAATAGAGTGGAGACGTGCGTGTGTGTGTGTGAGTCCATGTACCTGAGTGCAGACTTGGTCCTGTAGCTGGGCCAGGCGCTGCGCTCTCTCCTCCTCGCTGTCCGAGCTCGGGCTGCTCTCGCTGCTCGGCTCACTGTCGCTGCTCGACTCGCTTTCCGATGAGGACGAAGGAGACGACGAGGACGACGAAGATGAGGAGGACGACGAGGACGAGGAGGAGTGCTGCAATCCCATCAGGCCCACGTTGCGACCCAGGGAGGTCGGCGCTAAGCCTTCTTCCTCCTCCTCTTCCTCCAGGACCTCGTCAGGCATCTTCGCGAAACGGAATTCGAACACGTCCTGACAGGAAAGCAAAACAAACAAACAAAAAAAAACAGGATTTGGTTAAAAATCTGTTTAATCGGTATTAGGACTTGGAGTGAGAAGTTAACAGTGTGTGTGTGTGTGTGTGTGTGTGTGTGTGTGTGTGTGTACCTGCAGTCTGCGTGCCATGGAGACGACATCATGCTCGGGTGGATTGTACTTATAGCAGTTTGAGAACATGAGCCTGACGTCAGCACTAAACTCCTGAGAGTCCCTGTACTCCCGCTCGTCCATCTTCCTCTGAGAAGGAAAGAGGAAAAAAAATTTTTTTTTTTATCACAATATGATAAAGCCGTTAATTTATTAAACATTAACCTGGGAAGTTTTTTTTTTTTTAATGGATTTTATTTCTTTGGCTTTTATACTGAACACTTTGAATCAGCTCTTAGAAATCCGACTCTACGTGAACCCGTGAGACGGACCTTGATGGTGCTGAGGTCCATGGGGTGTTTGATGATGAGGTGGTAGTCGTGCAGGCCGAGCAGCGAGGCGTCGACGGGTTTGTAGAACGGCCAGGCGTAAGCCGCGTGCTTCTTGCTCAGCAGCTCCTTCAGGATGGAGCTGCAGTAGCGCAGCTGGCCGCTCAGCTTGGTGCGGTGCCGCGGTGCGCTCTTCGGCCTCGCCAGCTCGGGCAGGTCTTTGCGCGGGGGTTTGATGGGACGCCGCGGCACGGATCGGCCCATGACGGGCTGCAGGTGCACGGGCTCGCTCACGCCTATGCCGCACGTCAGGCTGGGGACGGGGGAGAGCGAGAGAGCGCCACGACCCTTACCCATACCCATCGCACGGCCGGGAGGGGGCACGGGGAAACCTGTGGTGCTCGGGGTGGTGGTGTCCGCTTTGCGCTTCACGCCTTTCTTCTGTGGAGTGACAAAAAAAAATAATAATAATAAAATCAATTATTGATTGTTATAAAATAATAAAGTAATTTTGTCCCATTTTCGATTGAACCCGATTTTCACTTCCCGTTCAAGTCAAGCAGTTTTGAACTAAACAAATACAGGTAGGACAAGAAGTCTCGGTTTTATACGACTTGGGGGAAAAACAAACAAAAAAAACAAAAGTAAACCATTTTCTTTCTCTACTAAAAATCTTAACTTGCATGATAAGATTAACATTTTAACAATATTTTTCTTGCTGACTGGATCTGTGACACAACAGCAGCAGCAGCGACAGGATCTGGCTATTAAACAACGTGAACTGAAACAACAGAAGTGACACCACATACACTTCCTTATCTAATCTTTCAGGCCTTGTTTTACACAATAACGCTCACCACGATGAGAGAGAACTGACTGAAACTTTTGCTTCTTTAAACGCAACAGAAAAAAGGGTTCAATTCTGTTTATGTTCAATTAGAGATGGCTGTAAATGTGATGCAAGATGAATTATTTATATCATTGAATGAATTTTCTGGGGGAAACTTGAAAAAAAATGACCCAATTCACGAGAGGCGTCATTTATAAAATCATAAAAACGTGCACAAATGAACGCTGAGGATGTTACTGCCATTTAAATGTCACTTTCGAATTGAAAGTGACAAAGTGAAACACACTGTTTTTAGTTCCTTTACTTCCTCACTAACTGCAAGTGGAATTATGACAGAAACCGCCATGATTGTAGAAAAATAACTAACTCCCCCTTGTGACTGAAAGGCGAACTGCAGACATAAAAAAATTGCGACCGTGCCGGTGACCCGAATAAAATCTCCTGCGGGTCGCGACCCAGTGTTTGAGAAACAATGATTTCTACCACAGCATTTTTATACTACAGTGTGTGTGTGTGTCAATACCTTTGCGGTGGGCTGTGTGGGGGGCAGAGTCATGAGGGCAGGAGGGGGAGGAGGAGGAGGAAGAGGAGGAAGAGGAGGTCCGGGTTTACTGAGCATCATGTGAGGAGAGCCCGAAAACCGGGAGTCCGGGGTGTCGGGAGATGAGGGCGAGTAAGCCGATTGGGACACAGCCGGGACCTGCTGAGCTACACTTAGACCTGCACCTGAGAGAGAGAGAGAGAGAGAGAGAGAGAGAGAGAGAGAGACTTATTATTAACAGAGTAATTTAAGAGCGCAAAGCATTTGACTCCAAATTAATTTCAGTCTAATAAAAAAATAAGTTATTTAATTATTAATAAATAAAAAACGCAGTATAATAAAACCCTGATAACATACTTATAATGCGGTGTAACGTCATCTTTCACGTCATCAAACAAAGACCTCACATTATTCAGTGTTTAACGACAGGACAAAATAGTGCCCTTGCAAATCTTACACACTTAAGCACATGGTTTATCAACCATGAAGGAATCATAAAATACCCAAGTATAATTTAAACAAATTCAACAATAAATGGCAAAAAAAAAAAAAAAAAAAAAAGTGGGAGAGTTAAATTATGTTGGAAACGTGAAGGAACATCGAAGACGTATCAACTGCTGACTGGAAACTGAAACGCAACTGAAATACAACTACAAATGGGACGACGAATAAACAAACAAGCGGATCAAACAAACATACTGTGATTATAACCCGATTATAAACAAGGTGGGAAGAGGTTCATACAGTCTGCCGAATAGTTTATATTAGATACAAGCTGACTTTTTTTCTGAAATTCACCTGGAGTAGCCCGAGGTGGGAGACATTTTCTACGATCCATGATGTAATCTGCAGTATTCAGGTTGGTTGTCACATCTATAGCAGTGACACTGATGCTTAATAACTAGTTGATTGCAGTTCTGAAACCATCATCATCCCATCATCCATCTCATGTAACCACCTGAGGCAAACCTGATTAGCTATGTTGGGAATACTTACTGAATAAACGGTTAAAACCTTGGCTAAATGTTTTGCAAAGAAAAGAAAATTCCCAACAATTCCTTCTTCTGTGGCCTGAAACAGTAAGGTTTTATTTAGCAACCGCATCACTTTAATAACAGCAGCCCTGATAATAAACAGAGTCCTGAATTCATTTATTTACATGTCGTCCCCGACTTACGAACGAGTTCCGTTCCGGGAGCACATTCGTAACTCGGATTTGTTCTCAAGTCCGACAGTGAGTCTTATATGCGAATATACAATGTAACGCATACCAATCCACTTGACTAAGTCTCTGTCCCCTTTCACCACAACTGTAACCGCGCCTTAAGAAATGATTTTCCAAAATCAGAATTATTCACCATCAGGAAAGATATTTTCCATCATCGTGCTCCCGAACTGTTTCATTGAAACCGGTGAGGCCGACTCATTTCTCCCGCGCACTCACACACACACATATATATATATATATATATATATATATACATACACACACAATACAAAGGTTTTTAGACATTTCATACATTCACCTACACACTGAAAATCTTGTAAATAATTGTAAATATTGGTATCTGGTGCACTGCTGTGTAGGGCTGAAACGATTCCTCGAGTAACTCGATTACAAAAAATGATCGAGGCAAAGTCTTCTTCCTCGAAGCTTCTTTTAATTAATTTCAAAAGCTTGCGTTTTGTTTTTGCACAATTATTTGTTTGGCGTGACACAGCGCGCTTCCGGATACAAGCCGCCAGTAAACACTAACAAAGAAGAAGCGCTTACGTCACCCACAAAGCGGAAGGAGACACAAACAGTGAGCTGTGTATTGATTTGAGGGAGCCGTTCTGTTGCGGTGCTGCAAAATAGAAAGGAGCGATAAAATTATCAGCGAGCCATGAGAAGAAACCAGCAAGAGAAAACGACAGAAATTGTCAGTAAAGACTTATGTTCTGCCTGATCTGTAGATTTTGAAACTTTTAGTTCTGAAAGTTAAGTTGCACAACTTAGTATTTTTGTATAATTATTTATTTTAATGTGTGCCTTAGTTTTTTTTGATACTTAGTCATTTGAAATACCTTTTTTTTAGTTTTTGCTTCTGAGAAAAGGCTTTAAAATAAGAATGTATGACACTGTAATGCACTTAATTCATTCCTTGTATTGTGAATAATGACTGTTTATTTTTGATAAAATGCTGTATGCATTTAAAAAATAAAAGTTGATTTTTCTAAAAAGAATTGTTTAATTAAGCAAAAGTACATTTTATCAGATTACTCGATTAGTCGATTAAATTTTTGCTAGAATACTCGATGACTAAAATATTCGATAGCTACAGCCTTACTGCGGTGTTTACTTTTCGTACAATACACGTGAGCTTCTTCCACGGTTTGGTCGCATCTGCGGAAATTCGTAACTCAGATGTTCAAGGACTTCCTGTTTTTATTTTAAACCAATGGGAATGCACGAGCCGAGGTTGACATTAGTCAGAGCTTGAAGTGACATCACTTTCAATCTTTGCACACTGTAAAATACAAAAGTAACGGGAAAAAAAAAGGAAAACAGCATTGAAGAGGCGTTTTATTTGCCTTTTTCCAGCCCACGGTTGGACACCATGATTTATAATGGGCATGAATGGGCATTTTAGAAATTGTTTGTTTTCAGGGACATAAAACATGCAGGCAAAATTTTTTTTTGATTAATTAATTCATAATTTCATGTCCACATGGACGGTCAGCTTAATCCTGTGAGTAGACTGTTAAACCATTTTTATATGGTTACTTTATAAGAAACACAAGTACATGTATTGACCACACACACACACACACACACACACACACACACACGTCCTCACCTCTTCCCCGTCGGGATTTGCCGGTCTTAAACGCTCGTCCCCTGGGTGCAGGAGGGGGCAACTCGATCTCCTCCTGGGGCATCTGAGCCACCTTCTGCAGAAAGACCTTCTCCAGAGACTGGGCCATCAGGACGATGTCGTCAGTGGGCTACGTCACAAATCACACAGTATTTTTAACTTCCTTTCTACAACTGATCTGTTCTGCTCGGTTTATGATTAGAAAAAAAGAAGCTGCACGGAAATCAGCTCAAAGTCCCTGAATAATTAACCCGTGCTGCACTGGGGACAAAACAATGAGTCAGCACGGCTCCATGGTAACCCCTGTAGGGGTTTCCCCATCTGCGTGTGTGTGTGTGTGTGTGTAAGAGTGTGAACTCACCTTGTTGTAGATGTAGCAGTTGGTGAACATGGTGTTGAAGTCCTGGATGCACTCGCTGGCGCTGCGGTAGTAGTTGTTCTCCAGCCGTCTTTTGATGGTGCCCATGTCCATGGGCTGCTTGATGATCTTGTGGTAGTCCTGGGATGGAAAATATACCGTTATAGAAGCAGTTCCTGGTCCGTTATCTAGTTTTATGCTCAAATATAAGCAATCAATCAGCAATGGTATTTTTGATCGGTCGATCTCACAGCCGCCTGCCAACGCAAAGCAAAGGATTTGTTTTTGTTTACTTCCTACGTTTGTTTACCATCATTCCAACAACAACAGCAAAAAAAAAAAAAAATGAAACCTAAATCAGCAAACAAATCACCTCACGTTTTTGGACAAAGTGATGAAACAAAAATAATTCTTCGGACACATCGTCGTGTGAAACTGTCCTCGCTAACTATCTTCAGAATCGGAAGGAATTTGTTTTGGTGACAGAAGCTTCCAGAGATGACCACAGAATACACGATACAAAACAAAACAGGAAGAAATAAAAAGTTATTCCAGGGGTCTAACGGAAATACAACAAAGTCCCCAGTTATACCAGGGGTCTGAGTGAAAAAACAACAGTCCCCAGTTATCCCAGGGGTCTGAGTGAGGGAACAAGACAAAGACCCCAGTTATACCAGGGGTCTGGTTATCCCAGGAGTCTGAGTGAGGAAAAAATGACACCAGTCCCCAGTTATACAAGTGTGGGTTCCCGGGGCCGGCTGGTGACGTGAACAAGTTTTGAGCGACTCCCACGACAGTTCCACATACCGTGACCTAGCCGGCGGTCCATTTGATTCAGTTTATTTGCTCGTACCAAAATGCTCTGTATGCCGAAGCTAATTTCTCACAAGATTTCAATTCTTAAGGCGAAAATTTGTATGTCGACATTCCGCTGTATGTTCCTTAAAACGCAGTACATGTGTAGAACTGCTTTTGCTCTCTAAAAACGACCGAGACTTTTAAATTCACAAGTCAAAGTTCACTACGCCGGCGCAAAGTGAAAGTAACCGCGTCTTTAACTAGTCCTTTTCCCTTTGGTGTACAGTATCCCCTAAACAGGTCAAAAATTGCAAATGCAACGACTAAACAGTAAACCTTGGCACGTCTGCTTCCTGTTTTATGGCGCGGGTTAATTACGCAGTATTTTCATTTTGCGTGTTGTTCACTGTATTCATCATTTTCCGTCCAGAGTTGTCGGAATTTAAGCGTGATTTCTACACCGTCCTGTAGTACCATAAGAAGCGGACACTCACGGGCAAGTTGAGGCGAACGGCATCCACGGGCTCGTGAAAAGGCCAGGCGAAGTGGTGCCGCCACAGCGCCTTCGTCATCACCTTCTGGAGATACTGCAGTTGGTTAGTGACGCGGTCCGGCCTGCTCGGGTCCTTCACCGGGAGGTGCTGCGAGGGCGGCGGCCCCACTACGGGCGTGGGTGCGAGCGGCAGGCCGGGGCCTTCGAAACCCTCATAGAGTAGAGAGGGTTTGCGGATGCGTTTGCCTGGGTTGGCTGCACTTGACTCCATGGCGCCCGTCATGACAGACCTGCTGCAGAGAGAGAGAGAATAAGTTTGGGTTTGGATGTTGCTGGAGCATGAAAATTTGCACGTATGCCAATGTATACAAAACCTGCAGTCTCTGTACCACTTCCTCATGGTGTATATAAAAAGCACATACTATTAAATGCATTAAGCGGGACGATTCTGTTTCCTGTTAGATAATAATAATAATAATAATAAAAAATGAGCAAAAACACATTCCCGTCACACCATCGCTCCGATCTTCAACGCAAGCATCCGTGACTTCTCTTTTAGTTTAAATAAATAAAATAAGAAACTAGTACGTCCTGACTTAAGCAAGAACTTTTTATTTTTTTTATTCCAAACACCAAACATAAAGGAAGTGCTGGTGTTAATACTGTCTGAAACGGTGCATAAGTGTGTAACCTGATACACAACTTCTAGTCTGTTCTGTCTCCTAAAAACTCCATCACAGCTATTAGTCTGGCTTCTGAGTCCTGTTGAGGAACCGGATACTTTGGGTTCGTTTCGTTATTCGATTGGGTTTGGAAAAACAGAGCAGGCACTTGATAAAATTATTGGACAATTATGATTTTATCTCTTCGTTTTTGTTTACTGAATAAAATACCGCCACCCAAGTGTTTACAGAACACTTTGGCGGCATCTGCAATTAAAAATGCCCCGTGTGACACACACACCAAAAAAAACAACAACAACACAACGCATACTTGGCTCGTTTCAGACAATTAAAATCGATTCTGGGTCAAATCACCTTCTCACGAAAGTAGACACTTGAACGCACAACTGCCACCTTCTGCACGTGTAGATATAAATTAAACACAAGTCAAATGTAACCCCAGTCTTCTACAACTCAGACTTGAAACATTAAAATAGAAGGTTGCATTTCAGTGTCCCACAAACCGAAACATGTTATTTGGGTTTAAACACGTGACGCAAGTTGTGTTGAGTCAGCTGTGAGGATTATGGTTCAAAGTTTTTGACCATCGCTGCTCGATTAATTGCATAAAAATCGAACTCTCAACAGGGACCGGTGCATTCATTCCATCGCAAAAGTCAGTGATTTATTCCAGGTGTTATAGGCGTAGTCTGAAAAGTTATTTAGAATTGGTCAATAATTCAATTCTGTTGGTTTTTTATACATATACAAATTTTATGTGCCAAAATAAAACATATATAATGTAATATATATATCTCCTTCTTCATTCATTCGTTTGTGCTGTTATTTGCTGTTCGCCTCGATGAACACGTTTGAATACATACTAATACATTTAATAGTTAAATATCACAGTTTAAAATCACAATGTGTCAAAAATAATCACAAAGTGCTTTTTTCTTTTTTAAGTGCTGGTGTTGATCATTTACGGCTAAAGGTTACAACAAAATAGAAAGCAGTAATCCTTAGTGATGTCCTTAGTGTTATAATGGTTTAATTAGCAGTGACAATGTTACAAATAACAAGAAAACATAGCAGAATAGTGGAAAGCGAAAGAGAGAGATAATTGTTATTTGTGCTTTCCTGCCTTTTTTTCCCCCCAATGGTTTTCACAAGCGTAACGTTATCTTTAACTAAACGTTTCTACTCTTCTTTATTTATATATATTAATTATTATTCATTTGATTATTCTAATTTTTTTACTCCACTGTTCCTATTTTCTGAGCTTTGGCAATACGAACATAGGACATATTTGTCCTGTCAATAAAGCATCTTTGCTTTATCTGTGAATCTTGAGAGAGTACTGAATTTTATTACAAAAAAAAAAAAGACAGAACAAGAGAGCTTTTCTTATTCAGGATCTGCTCAAAGAGCAACATTATGAGAACTACATAAGAGTTGCAGGAAGAAAAAAAATCTATTCAGTTAAGCATTGCGATTATTTTGTGTGGCAATTCAGATATAGCCAAACCTTTCTGACTGTAAAAAATTGATTTTTGAAAAAAAATAATAATAATATATATATTTTGTGTGTGTGTGTGTGTATAGGGCACTGGTGGCTCAGTGGTAGGTGTTTCGCTGGCCATGCGGAAGGTCCGGCTTCGATTCCCAGCCAGTGCCCAAACCCCAGCCACTGGATGCAGTGCCGGTCCCTAGCCCGGATAAAATGGGAGGGTTGCGTCAGGAAGGGCATCCGGCGTAAAACCTGTGCCAAGTTGTAGTGCGGACTGGATATTCCGCTGTGGTGACCCCTTGTCGGGGAGCAGCCCAAAGACCCACAACAACATACATACATATTTTTTTTTACATTTCTATATACATGCGTTTGAGGTGGTAAAATAGTGCAGTTCCTCTACAATCCCATAGGTGATGCGATCAAAACAATTTACACCTTGGAAAGCAGGTATTGTTTGATCTGAGCAAATTGTTTGATTAGAATTGTAACCAAAAAATAATAATAAATTATATTGTATTGTGATATTTATAAAATCGTGACACTTGCAGAACTGCAATACAGATTAAATCACCACCTAGGTATGGTAATAATTCCGTATCAAGATGTTTCTGCTGATTCCCGTCCCTACTACGCAATATCTAGTAGCTAAAGATTATATAGCCCCGACTACTTTTCTTATATTGGTTGACGGAAAAATTCCAAAAAGAAACCAGAAACGGTTTTTGCGTCCAGTGTCCTTGTACTGTATCTGTATCTCCAACGTCACCATATACAGAAACAAAAAAAAATAATCAAACTGTATGGATGATGCATAAATTTTGGCACCTCTGATCCAAGTCATGGATTATATACTCCAGGTTTGTGCAAGCTGCTCTATTATAATTTCATCGCAGTTATTTAATAAATTGTACGACACATCAGATAAGAACTAAAAAATAATTAAATAAATAATTGGTAACTGTCTGAGATATCAAGACACTTCAGCACACATGATTCAGAAATTTATACACCCATAGTGAGTTCATCATTTATACACTGTATAAAATAGAAAGTAAGGTTCCATCTCATTTATTGGCCCCGCCCATCACTTATTTGTAAACAACGCTAAATATTTGTAAACATGTCCATAAACAAAGCAAGCCAGTAACTCCATGTCACGTGATATTTCCTTCCCAGCTTGGTAAACACTCAGGATGTTAGCTTTACATTGCCCCATTGTGCGTATTCAACTTGCAAACATATTAAATCTATAACATAATCATTCCTTAACTAGTTAACAAGTCAATATATCACTATATTACCCGATTATCACAACGCCAGTATAGATATTTAGCTAACTTAGCTCTAACAGCTGTGTCAGTAACTGCTCGTTCAGATGTTAGTCACGTCCCAAATAGCGCGCTCTCTCCTTTACCTAGTGCACTATTTAGAACGCGAATGTGCGCGGTCATTTCGCCCTCTTTGTAGGGCGCGCACCAAGGGAGCACGCAGTCGATTGGGAATGAAACAATAACGCGGCTAAAAGCAAACAACATGCCGAAAACGACTAAAAATAGACCTGGTTGAAATGGAAATGCCTTAATAAATATATAACGTAAAAATATATATGTATCGTACGGGTTATAAGAAGATTTAAAAATATTTTGTTTACACACGACTCCATTTAAAACGATTAAATCACCATGGCTACGTCAATAAAACACCCGCTCCAAGTCTAAAAAGCAAAAATTTGTATATAAAGAATTCATAAGGCGGTAAAAGCGATTATTATCAGTCCCATGAAGTGCCCCATGATCACATGGAGCCATTTGGGATTGAGCCACTAAACAAGCCCGAGAGCCGCTTCGTCCTTTTGTGTTCGTCAATAAAATACTTCTGATAACTGCAATCTGAGAAAAACTAGAAGCATTTACCTGTCAATAGACGGGTTGACCACCGCCTCCATGACGATAAACCGGGTTAAATAATTTTTATTTAAGCAATTTCTGTGTTTTTCTTTTTATGCGCGAGCTCGGTTTTATTGTCATTCACCGATAGAGTCCAAGAAGCAAATGGCGCCTTTCGGTTTCCGCCCTCGAAGGTTTTAAATAGCGACCCCGTTTCAGCCTATCACGTCACAGTCCCGCCTACCAGCTTCACATTTCATTGGCTGTCCCGACTGCCAATCAAAAACACCCGAACACGCCTGCTTACACAATAGCGGAAGTTCGTCAGCACTCGTTACTCAAACTCAGGGTTGTCCTCTAGAGGTTGGCACAAGAACCACACGCTAAACGTTAGC
The DNA here is from genome assembly GCA_030014305.1 of Clarias laeviceps. Taxonomy (NCBI): domain Eukaryota; kingdom Metazoa; phylum Chordata; class Actinopteri; order Siluriformes; family Clariidae; genus Clarias; species Clarias laeviceps. The sequence continues at coordinate 2,878,885 of JAQMYJ010000019.1, read as the reverse complement.
ACTCGTCTCCGTTTTTTTAAAAGACATTTCATAATGTTACATGAAGGTTGTCATGGAAACTTTGAAACAGCGTTCTGTTAAGGTTAAGGTTAAGCCCAAAGGTTCATATAAGGTATTAATGTCCCATAAACATTTCCATTCAGTTCTTTCATGGTCTCAGAACAGGAAGTTGGTTAAAATAGATATTTTTGCAATTACAAACTATAGTTCTAGAAATGTTCCTGTTACATTCATGGTCTAAATAAGAGGACGTTTGCCAAATACATATCACAAACTAACATTCCAAAAACATTCCCATAGCGTTCCTTCACGGCCTCTTTAAAGGTTTCCATTCCCTGACAGGACATCATTATTCTGTTTGTTCAAACATTACAAACAAAAGCCTTATAACAAACAATACATTAACATGTTGGTTCAAAAGTTGTTCCTTCTAACTTTAGGTGAACCATCCTGGGTTTAACCCAACGTTCCTGTGATGTCCAAATTATGTAGTCCATAGAGACACAGGTGTCACAAATTTAGTTCAATTCAACTGTATTTGTTTAGCGCTTTTAACAGTGGTCACTGTCGCAAAGCAGCTTCACAGAATCCAGAGAAAATTAAAATGTGTGAGAAAATATGTATAAATCAAAATGGTCAGATTGTTCCTGATGTGCAAGCTGAGAGTGTGACGGCGGCAAGGAAAAACTCTCTGAGATGGCAATAGGAAGAAAACTTGAGAGGAACCAGACTCAACAGGGTGATACCAGATAGTAAGGATTGATCTGCAATCATACTGTGTGTTTAGGCATCTGGAAGTTTAATATGACAGAAGATCATATTCAAGTTATTATGGAGTCCAGTTTCATTATTGGAGGCTCAGGTACAAAACTGTAGGAAACCATATTCTGTATTCCAGTCCTGAACTATTGAGTGACTGCAGTCACAAATCCTCAGAGAATAGCTGGAGGCCCGTCCCAGTCACCACACGCATCCCAAGCAAACCACATGATCTCCAACCAGAAGCGGAGGACAAGGATGGGTCAGACTGGTCCAGAGGGCAAAGGGGGTCTAGATCACTGGGAGCTCAGAAACACCATGTGTAGAGACAAAGAGAGAGAGAGAGAATCCATGTTCTGGAAAGTTCCTTATTCAGCTTTATCCTTGACTTTAACTCAAATTACCTAATTCCACCATCCATCTAGGAGCCTCTGGAGTCCAACTAGGGACTGTGGAGGCCAGTGGTGATTACCATTGTATTTATTCCCATTTCACAACCATGGTAGGACCTCGGGTCAACATTCACCCACTATGGGCAAATATGGGAACGCCAATTAGCCGAATCTGCATGTCTTTGGACTGTGGGAGGAAACCAGAGTACCCGGGGGAGAACATGCAGACATCACGCACACAGAACCAAGGCAGGAAAACAAACCTGGACCCTGAACCCTGTACATAAATAAACATCCTGGTGCAATCAGTCTCTGAATTTGTGTACCCATGAGATCATTCCCATTCCCTTACATAACATTATTATCCTGTTTACACAAACATAACAGGAACAGGATAATAGTGTCGTTCAAAAAGTCGTTGATCCTTCTAACTTCATGGGAAACATCCTGAGTTAATCCAAGGTTCCCATGAAACCTGAATCATAAGGACCCATGGTGACACAGGTGTCACAAACCATATGAATGTTCTGGAAAGTTACTAATTCAGCTTTATACTTGACTTTAACTCATGAAGTCCCTAAGAGACATCTAATCAATATCCATTCATCCATTCATCCATCTTGGGCCCATTGTATTCCAACTAGGGACCGTGGAGGCCAATAGTGATTACTATTGTATTTATTCCCATTTTATGACATTTTATGGAGGCTTTATTCCCATTTTATGACTACAGGCAATTTTCTAACACCAATCAACCTAATCTGCATGTCTTTGGACTGTGGGAGGAAACCGGAGTACCTGGAGGAAACTGAAAACTCCATGCACACAGACCCGAGGCAGGAATCAAACCCGGACCCAGGAGGTGCAAGGCCACAGTGCTAACTACTACGTCACCATGCCACATAACAAACATCCTGGTGCAGTCAGTCTCTGAATTTGTTTACCCATGAGATCATTTCCAAAATGTGACAGAACTAACAAATGTACAAAGCTTGTTTTTTTTATTACTTAAAGTACATTTCATCCTATTTAACAATTCTAATGGTTTAATAACATCTCATATTGTATATTTTACCTGGTCTGAGTGCATTTCTTGAAAAAATATCACTATGACATACATCAATACTGTATAGGGACTTTTAGAGCTGCCCTCTGACCCCAGTCTACTAACAAAAAGCTGGGATATGTGAAGAATAAATAATTTCACTGTGCAGTAATGTATGTATGATGAATAAAAGCTGAACTTTAAAAAAAAAAAAAAAAAAAAATTCAAAATGGGTTCCGTGTGATCTGTGTTCCATCCCTCATCATTTCTCTTAAAGGAGAAACGGGTCTGGGCTCTCACAGGTTAAAGGTTATCAGAATCGTTGGGAAATGTACTGAGACATAATGAGAAAGGTGTATTTTTGCTAAGGAACCAAAACCCAGCATCCTCCAGTGCCAATAATTATTTGGGCATGTGTTTTTTTGTTATAATGTATTTCACATACCTTTATAATCAATGGGCATACAGTACTGTTTTAAGTCTTAAACCCCCACTTTTTCTCATATTAAATAAAATAAAATGATGTAGAATAAATTAAAGAAATGGGAACAAACATTTTACTCACAGGCCGCAAAGTGCATAAAGATACAGTTTAAAAACAGTCTGGTTTTGTAACTTCCTCAGCATCAGCCTCATTTCCCCTCTCGTCTGTTTCAACCACTCAGCATTCAGCATCACCTGTATACTAATCACCGGCCTGATCATCTGTCATCATCTGCACTGGTTTCGCACTTGTTCATGCCTTTAGTTAGATGGTTTTCTATGCTTGAATGATTCATAGCTTACTGCATATCTTAACAAACCAAAAGCACTCATCTGAAACTGCTCAGTTACAGTAACTGGACTGACAATGAGAGAAGGCTGGAGAACTATTCCTCAAGACTATGTTAAAAATGCAAGAAAGTGAGTCTTTGGAAGCAAAAAACGAAGAAACAAGGGGCCAAGACTTTTGCACAGTACTGTATAGGAGAAGTGATCAGCTAAAGCTCAGGTTTAAGTTTTTATTACACTTATTGTTTTTATTCTTTATTTTTAAAGACAAGTTTTAGTGAAAAAGCTACAAAAGGCATAGCTCTCCAAGACTAAATATCACATGCCAAGATAATGATTAATGTACTGTACATATATACGTCTACATTTACTGTAGTTGCAAAAAATCACAATCAGTCTTCATATTTTTCTGTGATATTTTATATTTTAATAGGTACAGAGTACAAAGTACAAAGTACAATAACAACAACAAAAAATCACAATGCTCTGCAGCAATATTTCAAAGGCTTATAACTAAGAAGTTTTCAAAATAATTGTTTTCATAGTATACATAAAAAAACAATTATATGTTCATTGTATTTTAATATCGTGCTGAAGTCATGAGAAAAAAATTATCTTGTGTACTATTTGCTTCATGGTTGTGATATTTACACCTAATTGAAAAATCCTAGCATTTACATAATACAAACACATTAGAAATGGTTTAAAAAATTCAGATGTAGAGAAAATATCATGACAACAAGGCACGAGTTCTATATAAGTCATAAGTTATACTGATACATTAGATGTTATCGGAAGTGCAATTAACTTAATAGTCACTTGAATCATTTTACTGCACCACAAAACTCAAAAGGAGACACAAAGTCTTTACATTGTTGCCGGAGAAGATGTTATAACATACTTCACACTCACAGATCACAACACAGATCACACTCAATATAGCATTGCTTAAACATTTATGAGCATCTTTTGCCAGTATTCCCAAGATTGTCAAAGAGAAATGAATACTTTCTATTCAAAATGATGACAAAATCTAAGAAAATGTATTGTAAAAAAAAAAGTGATGTAATGGATAGAGGTTGACACCAAGTGTAATAACAGTGCTATTGTATCTGTATGAGACATTATACAGTATATATATATATATATATATATATATATATATATACACATACAGTATAGGATGCTGCTTGTCAAAGTTTTTCAGTAACATGAATATAAACCTAAAAACTTTAAAAAATAATAATTATACGACATCCAACGTAATCAATAGCAAGCTGCTGTGGTATAAGAGGAATAAAACATTGAAGGACGTGCTGTTATAGGGAAATAATATAACTTCTTTACATTAGACTGCATCCCACATCCCTGTTGTTGATTGGTTTCCTATTATTTTCCTCCTGGCCCTGTGTGTTGTTCCTAAATGTTAATCAGGTTTTCTCTAATTCTAAATGGATGGGTGTTTATAACACTGTTATGAAGCTTTATATCCAGTGGACGATTTGGAGCAACATTCATGACAAATTATCGAATTTTATTTCATAAAATAATCATCTATGTATTTTGTATGTAAATGTTGATCTAAACATAACCATATTAAATGTTCATGCATGATGTCACGATGCTATGCAACCTCTTATGTGAATCTTGTGAATACTGGCATATTTATTCAGAATTGTGAATGTGAATGCATGAGTGCACCATGCAACATATTAGGATCAGCTTACAGTCAATTCTGAGGTGTAGGATGGTTTTACAGGGTGTTAAATACACATCATTACTTAGAGGTTTCGTTGTCTTCCTGTGCGTTACGATGGAAGCTGGTGTTCTGCAGACGTACAAACTCGGCGTACGGGCCGTCCCTCTGCAGCAGATCGTCATGGCTGCCGTGCTCCAGCACCTCTCCCCTCCGCAGGAACACCACCGTGTTGGCCATCTCCACGCCGCTCATCTTGTTGGTGATGAGTAGCACAGAGCGGCCGTTAGACTTCTTCAGGAGTGCCTGGTGAACCTGCGGGCGAAGCGGTGCACTTTACATTTAGTCTAATGGGTAATGTACTGTATAACGAGTAATGTGCTAGGTCTGCAGATATTATAGGGTTTTTTAAAGAGAAGTTGACATTTGTTGAAAATTTTGTAAAAAAAATAATTTTTTTCGGAAATGTTAACATTACTTTTCTTATATTATGATGTTGTATGTAATATAATATAATATAATATATATTCAATTTATAATATAATTTTGGTCAAATTAATTAAATAATTATTTCAAACAAATTGGTATTAATATTATTATAATATTATTAACTACAATAATCCTTGTTGAGTCAAGGTGTCTGGATTTATCTTTATTATTGTGTAATTATTATTATTATTTTGAACACATTTTGATTTTTATCGCCGTACTTTCAGCTCTGAGGATTTGTATTGAGGTTTTTCTGAGGTTTAACCAAGTACAAAAAAAATAAGGATGGAATCACCAAATTCGATTTGTATTGCGATTCTGTAAGTATAATTATTTTATAAATAACCTTATTCAATATAACATATAATTATTAGATTTTTTTACAGTTCTAAAGAAACTTTGCAATCGAACAGTCTGATAATATGAGAATAGTTTAAAGCACCCCTGTAGGATTATAGCGGAACTGCAACATTTTACCACCTCAAATGCAAACATACTTTATATATATTTAAAAAAAAATTCTTTAGGAGACATATCATTCTAAATTGATACACAAAAAAATAAATAATATACTAAATAAATTTTCCAACCATCTTTACATCACTACAGCAAGTTTAAAAAGAATATAGAGATGTATGTTACCGTGTGCTCGCTCTCAGCATCCAGGTCACTCGTGGAATCATCTAGAATGAGGATCTTTGGGTTCCGGATCATGGCTCTCGCTATGGCAATTCGCTGCTTCTGACCCCCGGACACTTTACCACCTTTTTCACCGGCATCTAGCAAATACAGGGCAAGACACTGAGAACCGATAGCAAAAGCAATGTATATACAGTGGAATCTCAGATTGTGAGTAACAAAGTTTGCGAGTGTCCGCAAGACGAGCAAAGAATTTTAATAAATTTTGACTTGGAAAATGAACAAGTCTTGGTTTACGAGTACAGAGTATCATGTATCACGCATGCACTTCTTGTTTTGATGCAGAGCGTCACGTGATCACAACTGAGCCAACGGTTTTTCTCTCTCTTGTGCTGCGGAATTGTGGGTTATCGTCTCCCCTGCTGGGTCTTAGTGATCGTCTCTCACTGGTATAATCAACATCCGTGCAGGCGTGTACTGTTTACTATAACACTGTGACCACATGTGTGGGCGTGAAACATCTTTTGTTTTGTGTCTGTATGCGTGTGTACAGCGCGCGTGTACTGTTTCTTATAACACACGTGTGTACAGCGCGCATGTAAAGCAAAAGAAAGCCTCATTAGAAGGTTAAAGATTAATTTTCTCCCTTTGCATCAGCCTGCAGTTTGTCATTGGACACCGTGCCCCTTCACACACACACACACACACACACACACACACACACTCTCTCTCTCTCTCTAATGGAAACAATGCTCTGTTGCGATTCTTTTCAACGGTAAAGTGCAGGTTAATTTGTTTTATTTTTACTTTACAGCAGTGATTCCGTTAGTGTGCCCTCACACGAGTGTCATTAACGATGTTCCTTGTTAATTTTTCGGTAAAACTGTCTTTCCGTTACTAAGATGAGAAGAGGGAGAGGGGGGTCTAAATCCTCCTCTCCTCTTACTTTAGCTTCACATACATACAGAAACACACAAACACACACACACACACAGCGCCTGCGCGCATAAACGGAAACACTTATCTGTTGGATTTATTTTTACTTTTTTAAAGATAAAGTGCAGGTTGATTTGTTTTATTTTTACTTTATATTTTGTATTAATTATTTTTATGTATTTATTTTTTTTAAGCTGTGGAACAATAATTTGAGTTTCCATGATTTCTTATGGGAAAATTCACTTTGGTTTACAAGTGTTTTGGAATACGAGCCGCTTCCGGAACAAATTATGCTCATAATCCAATGTTCCACTGTAATTATAACAGCTGAAATATTAGGATATAAAGGTTTAACTGAATATAATGACAAAAAATTACAAAATCTCAGTAGTGATTGTGGCTATGCAAATATTAGAACTTTGCAATGCAGGTATAATATTGTTGAGATTTTTTGTCACTGTGACCTTTTATTAGTATAGCCTGTTTAATTGTTAGCATCAACCTGTATCAACCATCAACCTGTATCTGTTAAATATTTAACAAATTATAAATGAATTAGTGTTTGTTTTGCATAATATTTCTCAGTATCTCCTTTAGGACTCTGTCAGGACTGTTATTGACTGTTACTGACCTCCTTATTATTATTATTATTATTATTTTATTTTTTTTTTATGATTCTGTCGAATCTATTTGCGATTTATTCAAATAATTTGCTAGGATTGTGTTGATGGAATGAAATTTAAACTGAGACAAAATAGGCATCTTAGTCAGGGGTGCTGTGAAGACGATATGAAGTACGGAGATGAAATATGGATACCATAAAATATAGGAAGGGAATCGGGCTGAAATTTAACAGCATTAAAGAGAAAACAGGAAGCAGGCAGTATACTAAAGGAATAAACATGTGAACCCTTTTCCACTCACCGGTGTCGTAACCTTCTGGAAAGTCACTGATGAATTTGTGCGCGTTGGCCAGTTTAGCAGCTGCGTACACCTCTTCATCTGTGGCGTCTGCTTTCCCGTATCTGATGTTCTCCTTGATGGAGCGGGCGAACAGTACGGGCTCCTGGGCGACCACGCTGATCTGGAGAGCAGAACGCAAAACAAGTAGCGTGAAGAAGAGAGACTGGAACATAAAACACGACTGCATTATACTGTATATCCTAAGTGTAGGTATCCATAAATTAATGGATTAAATGAAACATTAGGCTACAGTGAATCAAATCAAATTCATTAGATAATGAAGGTCTAAGAATATCTATTAGTTAAAAAACGGGCTGTAAAACTCATCATAGTGTGCCTTTACAGTACATGCTACATGCATGATCATACGATGCAATTGTGTCGTGTATTTAAAAAAATAATAATAATAAACTAGACAGGTAGATTTTCTGAAGAAAATGTGAGCGGTGCTTGAAGGCAAAACTCAGGGGCCTCTAGGCCTTTTATAATGACAGTCTACAGGATCAGTTGCTAAGGTGCTCTAAAGTGGTTCCTAGGGCGTGGCTTTACAGCTTCACAATGATCCTGAGAAGTTCCTATGGAAGTTACCATAGCAGGGAATGCAACTGGGAGCAGTTCCTGTTTCAATGGGGCAAATCTGGGCACCTTTTTGAGGCCCAGGGGTACAACTTATACCCTCTGACACAGCTTGCAAGTCTCTTCAAATGTGGTGAATTGTTTATTTCTACTAAATTTTTGCTCTGCACTAGAATCCGTCAAAGTTGGTCTTAATGTTATGTCTATGGGATTTTTTTGGGCAGTAAATTCACCCCCCCCCCCCAGAAACCCCATTGCTTCACAAGCACCACTAATGATAATAATAATGATAGTAATAAAGCAACCATGTACGCTATTACCTTCTCATGCAGATATTGGTCCTTGTAGCACTGCAGCGGCTCCTCGTCCAGAAAGATCTTGCCCTCCTGGGGTTGGTAAAACCTCTCAAGCAGCCTGACTATCGTGCTTTTTCCTCCATCGGCTGGACCTACCAGAGCGGTGATCTCTCCCGGCTTCAGATCCAGAGAAACGCCCTAGACGAGTTGAAAAAATATCATGAGTCAAGGCCACAGGAATTGGTCATGCATCAGACGCAGAGACCATGTCGGATTCTCGATTCTGATTGGTCAGAAGGTACTGCAGTATAACTGCAGCTCTGACAGAAATTCTACCCGCAAGGTGAATCAGAGGTTAATTTAACATTAAGGCATTTGGCAGAAGCCCTTATACTGAGCAGCTAAGGGCCTTGCTCAAGGGCCCAACAGGGACAATTTGGTGGTTGTGGGATTTGAACCTGGGACCTTCCTAACCGTAGTCCGATGCCTTAACCACTGAGCTACCTCGGACCCCATGTTTATGGTAATATGCCTATTGTAGGGATGTTAATGATTAATCATTTATCAATTAATTAATATTAACAAGTATTTAACAAATGTTTGTTTTGCATAATATTTCTCGGTGTCTCCGTATTTATGGAGGACTAAACATGACATAATTATAAATAAATAAATGTGTGAATAAATAAGTAAATATAGAAATAAATAA
>JAQMYJ010000019.1:2859015-2869452 GCA_030014305.1 Clarias laeviceps | reverse complement strand
TAATGGACGATTTAGTTCAGCTTGATGCTGAGATGGATGTTGACCTTAACCAAACTGTGTTTGACGGTCTTCAAGAACTTCATATCTTCACGCAGAAAGAGGAAGGGAACGTTGGGCGTCCACGGTGCGTTTATGTAAAAAACCACCAGTGTGTGAGGTACAGAAGTGCTAACATATTACGAGTGCCTTAATATAAAACTGTAGTGTGCAGCTGAAAATAAAGATGACAATTAAGAGGGTGTAAGGGGAGTAAACGAGGTGATACGTGAAACAGGAGCTGAAACTAAACAGAGAGGAACTAATATCCCACTTTTTAAAGCCATCCAACACCTCCGTGTCTCACACCCATTCACCTCCACCTTCGTCACCTCAGTGTCATGATAAACGCCAGAGAGACCTTTACATGCAGATGAGGGATCTCAGATAACCGGTTTTCAGCACTCACTTTCAGAACCTTCTCGTCTGGTCTCGTCGGATACGCGAAAGTGACATCGTTGAAGCGCACGTGACCCCTGAGTGTCTTAGGTGCTAAGGAGCCATCAGGAGGAACATCAGGCTTCCTGTCCACGTACTCGAAGATCTTCTCGGAAGCGCCGACGGCTTTCTTCACGCGAGGGTAATAGGACATCATAGCCTGTGGAAACGGTGCGAGAATAATAGAAACGAGCTAAAAGTGCAATCTGACTAAATGGGAAAAGGGAACAGTGTCGGAATGTTGAACTCAATACCAGGTTTACCTCGACAGCGTGACTGAACTGAAGCTCGTACAGCACGAAAGACACCAGGTCACCACTGCTGACGTCATTGCCTGCCACCAGCTGGCCTCCGTAGTACAGGATGCTCACTTTCAAGGCTAGACTGGACATCTGAGTGGTAAGAAGTGAGCAGGTTATATTAACGGTGTATTACAGAACAGTTTTATACAGCAAAGAATCATTTTAATGGAGTCTTGTTCATTCAAATAAACAAAATACTCTCTCTTACAACCATAAATGCTATTATTATTTTTTAAATAATAACAACAATAATAATAATAATAATAATAATAATAAAAAATAATAATAATAACATTCTGCCAAAGCACCCACATTTTGAGGCAATAAGGTAATTATAAGCAACCTATAAAGCTACAAATGCTATGCCCAGAAGACAGGAGAGGTTCAAAAAAGGAAAGAAAGGGAGGAGGAAATGGAAAAATAAAAATAGACAGAATAAAAAAAAACAAAAGAAAAATTTTGTAGGGATGCATCAGGAAAGGCGTCCGGCATAGAACCTGTGCCAAGTTGTGTGCGGATTGGACGGTCCGCTGTGGCGACCCCTCGACGGGAGCAGCCGAAAGGCTAACATTTTCGACTCAGCACAAAAACAATTTTCTAATTTTCAAATGTCAGTATTTCACAACAGAATTAAAAAAAATGACAGAAAATACTTTTTAGTATTTCTAAAAAAAATATTCTGAGCAACCACTGTTTAGACAAAAAAAAGGAAGCTGCCGGATTTTGCATGCAAAAATGAAGCAGGTGCGACAGTCAGAGTCCTCAGAAGTACCGTGGGTGGATCTGCAGGGTGCTCAGTAAAACTGTACCTGAGACTAAAGGGTCCTCAAAGTGTTATCACACTAAATACTGACTTTGTTTCATTAATTACTTCTTAACTTAATTATTAGGTTTTTATTTGAAGGACTACAAATAAACTACACCATTCATGTGCATATGCTTAAGACTTTTGCACAGTATTTTATACACACACTGTATAAATATACATACATATATATAGGTCGGGGGAGGGGTTCCCGATTTTCTCCCTAATTTAGTCGTGTCCAATTCCTCCCTGTCACTAGGGGGTTCCCACATTAAGGCTACTGCTACCACTCAGTCTGGAGGGCCGAGGACTATCACATGTTTCCTCCGAACCACTTGACTCTAGCCGACTGCATCTTTTCGAACTGCTCACCCACGCACCGTTGGGGGCGGAGTAACACACTCGGAGGACAGCGCTAACCGCTCCTTCCGCTTGCGTGAGCTCACAGACGCCCCTGATTGGCTGTAGAGCCGTGATTAATGTGGGAGCACAAACTACCTCTCATCCCTCCCCTCTGAGAGAGCTCGGCCAATCAGCTCTCTCTAGACCTCCAGCTGCGAGAGGTTACAGCATCACCCGGGAATCGAACTCGCGATCTCCGGAGGACTTTACCACTGTGCCACTCGCAGGCCCATGATTTATATATATATATATATATATATATATATATATATATATAGAGAGAGAGAGAGAGAAAGATAGATAGATAGATAAAAAATATATATATCTACAGTATATATCTATGATATAAGGGCGTTTTTCCATTTCAATTTCACAGTTGCATATCTTCTCTTCCCCTTGGCCGAATGTGATGAAACAAAGCCTATATGTTACCTCAAGTTCGGCCAAATACACCTGTAAAAACCCCATTAAAATTCCTTCAGTAGTTTTTACATGATGCATGCACAAACAAACAGACAGACAAAAAATTCCCCAAATCATCTCGATGTGTTCTATTATTCATCTTACATCCCCCCCAAATAATGTTTTTCAAATATCTTCAATGTACAGAAAAATGGGACACAGGTAAAAAAAAAAAGTCTTACGCTGTTGGTCCAGGTTGATGCGGCATAACCAGCTGCTTCCACTTTGTTCAGGGAGTAGGTGTTCTCCAAGCATGTCTTGTATCTCTCCGACTCTCCGTCCTCGTTGGCGAAGCTTTTCACCGTCTTGATGGAGGAGAACGTCTCGGTGGCGACGCTGTTCGATTTTGCAAGAGACTCCTGCACTTTCACCGCATGAGTCTGAGAAAAAAAGAAAAAAAAAACATTAATAAATGAAATAACTTATAAAGTTTTAAATTACTTATAATATAAAAACTTATAAAAAATTTTTTATCACGACAGTTTATAATGCGGTAACTAGATAATAGCATTACAATAGTTTGCATCATCAGAGCATAAAAGTTCATTTTAGAGGCACTAATTTATGATCAAGAACTAACACCAACGCAAATTTACTACGTGCAGTCAAGAATCTGTTAACTAAACTAATAACTAATCTCAGGAAAACAGCGATTTTGCTTTCTTCTTTATTGCTAATGAAAAGCAATCACTTCATTCAGCTAGCGTAGGTTTCACACCCACCTGGTAGAAGCTTCCAGAGAGCTCCGGGACGATCCAAATGACTGGAAGGCCGAGGACGGTGAAGATGGACAGGCGCACGGAGAGGAGCATCATGGAGCCGTAGAGGAAGACTAAACGCATGCTGTACCACATGAGCAGGCTGAGCTCTTCGCTCAGGGACTCGCTCATGTCGTTGGTGTCTTTGGTGATTCGCGACACGAGTTCACCTGAGGAGCAACACAAACACCTGCATCAGGAAACACTGCCGATATTACTGTAACACCGTTAACGAGTACGACCATCTACTGGGAGAGCGATGTATCGTGAGAAGGAAATCTGAACCAGTAATACTGTTAATAATAATAATAATAATAATAATTAGTACTTTAATAATCCGAAAGGGAAATTGTAATTTTCGTATATTCCAGTTAGGCAGCTGAGGTCAGAGCGCAGGGTCAGCCAAGATACAGCGCCCCCTGGAGGAGATAGGGTTAAAAGCCTTGCTCAGGGGCTCAACAGTGGCAACTTGACGGTGCTGGGGTTCGAACCCACGCCCTTCCAATCAGAAACCCAGTAACTTACAGGTACGTCCAGCTCTATCCGCCATAAATAATGTTATAGTATGATAATTAATCTTCACTATTGTGATAAAATAGGTCACAATATGATTATCATTATATTCCATTTGTTAAATTATATACTGTATGTTTTGTAATTACTGTACAAACTGTTTGGATGCAGTAGGTGTGATGTTCAAATTATGCGCTTAATTTTATACTTAAAATTGAAAAAAAAAAATCTCTTGTTCAAGATCAATTTTAAAATAAAATAAGAACAAAAAAAGTACAAAATGAAAAATCATACATTAAAATTAAATGTTATATATTTGTTGATGAAAATGATTTAATCATTTTTTATTCATAAAATTAACAAGTGAAAATCATAGAAATGCATTTGCAAAGCGTGATGTGTTTTTTTTATTAACATATTGATACTATGTCAAACTTATTAAATAAACAAAGTTTGTAATGTACTTAATTCTATTGAATTAGTTTATCATAAATATTTCTATTTGTACCATAATTAATTATTGTTCAACTTAAATATTTCACTTTAGTGGAAATTCTGACCTTAAGCTCAGTGTGTTAAGTTAAACATGGGATTTATTTTTAAGCAAACACCTAAAACCGAAAGCAAAAGTTTATGCTGCCCTCGGCAAAGTACACTTTTTTTTTTTAATCTGAGAAGTAACACAGTCTGGCTTCCTAATTAGAATTCCTGGGCTGAATATCAAGTCATAACGAGTTACTTCAGGACATTAAGAACTTAATTTAAGAACTTGATCTAGCTTAACTTGAAATGGGGTCCAAACCTTTGCACAATTACATAAAAAATTTTCTTACACTTAAAAAAATGTTGTGTTAACTTTAAAAAAAAAAGGGGGGGGGTGCTTAAACTTTTGCATTAAAAAAAAATGCTTTTTGTTAACCATTCTCTTCATATCTCAAATACACACGCATGCTTGTTACCTGAGGAAGCTTTATCGAAGAAGGCGATCTCCTGTTTCAGCACACACTCGAACACCTGACTCTGGATGGCGGTGTGTATGAGGCTCATGGTGGTGTTGTAGATGAGATCACACACAAACTCAAACACGGCGCTGTGGGGAGAAAATATATGACGAATAATGAGTCCTGGTTTGATTAGCATCACAAGTAAAAGTCGAAGTTAGCGTCCGAAATTACAGAGTGTAACGATAACGAGCGTTAAAACTGAACTGAACTGGTGTTTGATAAAGTTGTACCTCATGACAGTCAGGATCGACATGATTTTGATGGCGTTTGCAAAAGCGTCAGGCTCGTCCTCCTTCACGATCCAGTCGGTGATTTTCCCCGTGTAATGCGGGATCGCCATCTCACCTGAGAATCGTGCGTCGAAAGCGCATGTTAGTTAATCTGATTAAATAATCTGTTATCGATGATGAGTTCTCAGCTGCATTAAAATAAGGACAGAACAGGTTCTATTACAAAAACAATTCTTTCTTCCACTCTTTGTTTTATAGCAGATATCAAACAGTTTCCAACTGTATGATATATAATTTTTGTGTCCTACCAGGGTGAGTCAAAAATTATCCGCACTCCGGTTATATTAAAATGTATTTTGGCCTTTTGTTGGTCTTATCAGCGCATCCATTTCAAGGCTACTGTCTCCCCAGTCACTACTGTGCAGGTGTGAACGTTTTACATCAGTTCTTTTGTAACTGCGGTGCGAGCAACAATGGACGCCCCACTTGCACGAATCACTTTCGTGATTTGCACGAAAGAAGAGCAGCATGCAGTGATGATCTGAGGGTGTACCTGGGGCTGTTATTTATCTAAAAACTTTGTATACAGTATGAAGAAAGTGTTTGGATATTTGGAAGAAAAACTGAGACTGATACTCTATGGAAGGTGAAATTTTGGTTGAGGCACAGATTCATCACTACGAGCCTGAGGGTGGAATGGAAACATCATCAATCGCTGACCGAAAAAAAGTTCAAAATGCAATCATCAGCTGGAAAATTGATGCTTAAAGTTTTCTGATGATTTTTAAGGCCAAGTATTGGAACATTATCGGGAAAGAAAAAAAGAAAAAAGGTTCAGCAATCGACAGTGCTCATTACAGTGAGACACTTACTGAAGAGCTGAAGACTAAACTTCGAATTAAACTCTTACTGCTACATGCGAACTACACTTCAGCCCACACTGTTGACACTCTGCTAAAACTTTGTTTGAAGGTGTGAAAGTGTTCTCCCTATAGTCCTGATCTTGATCTATTAGACTTTCACCTGTTTGGTCCACAGAAAGCAGCTCTATGAGAACGAAGATTCACTTCTGATGAAAAAGTGAAGACAGCGGTGCATTCGTGGATCACAGATCAGCCTAAAACTTTTTTTAATGAGGGAATACGAAAGCTTGGGATGGATGGATGAAGTGTATTGAAAATCAAGGAGAAAAACTATGTATTTGTCTTTTCCTAAAAGTCAATTAAAATAAATTCGACAACCAGAGTGTGGATAATTATGGACTTATTGCGCTACTAGAATGAGTATGTAACTCGTATCTACTTCATGGATTTGCATAAGCAGAAAAAAAAGCATCATCATGAGTAATGAAAAATGAACACTTACTGTATATGCTGCATATTATATACAATTATAAGATAAAAATGCTAACTTGTGTATTAATGGTTTAAAACAAGAAGTGATCATATCATAAAGTTGATAATAATAGAGAGAATGAAATGTATAGCCATAAATAATTCATGTTAAATGTGACCTAAGATCTCTCTCTCTTTCTCTTGCACACACACACATGCACATTATTATATTGGATCCAGAGATCCAATTCCTGATTAAAAGAACAAAAAGTGAAAGAACAAAACGAACACAAACAGCTTATAAAATTCCAGGGGATTCCCGGCGCTCGTTCCGCTGCTGCTGCTGCGGTGAATAAGTGAAACCGAAAGCTTCGGCAGTTACATTCTGCCTCGTCTTCCATTTCATTACACGCAGAAGTTTGTAACTCAGCAACATGAAAGACAAGGTTGCAGGTGATTACCGAGAGAGGAAGCGACCACGAACAGGAGGACCGCCGTAAAGCGGCGCCGGTACGGCCTCATGTATCCCAGCAGCCTCTGCAGAGAGGCCTGTTTTGTCGCCTTGGGCTTGACCTCTTTCTTTGTGAGAACGGAGGGCACGTAGCGTTCCCACAGCAGCAGCGAGAGCGCTGAAACGGCGTAACTCTGAAGCAGCTGAAGGGGAAATAAAAACCGTTTATTACTACGTGTGTCATGTGATAGACATCAGAATAGATATATTCATTCCTATATGTAAATAAATATACTTAACGTACAAAGTACAGCTTTAGGAAAGATGTATTGCAAAGTAATATTACAATTACATCATGTTCTACAACTGAATTCTCTGTTCTGATTGTTACCAGTATAAAAAGAAATTAAACACAACAATCATTTCCGGTAACAACACGGCCCACGCTGGACCCTCACTCACTGCTTGCCAGGTGTGCCAGCTCCAGGTGAGCTCCAGCGTCGACCAGCCGCTTGCCCACAGCAGTGTGACGTACACCGGATACACCAAACTGTGCACTGCCACGGTCTGGACCCCGTTAGAGCTCCTCATCCAGGCCGGGCTCGACGGGTAGGAAAAGGTGACGAGGAGGAGGATGGTGAACCTCAGCAGTCCTCCGACCCAGAGACCGCTAAACGAATGAGGAACGAGCAGAGTAGAGAGCTGGGTCGCTCCGAAGATGGTCACCACGCATACGTCCACGCACAGGAGCAGGAAGGCGAATACATATGACGCCATCTTGGCCTTCATTCCCAAAGACACTGAAAAAATCAAAGAAGCCACAGATTTTTTTTTTATATAAATATCCCCAATTTTCATTCAAATTAAGGATTTTAATATTATTTTTTTAATATACAGTATATTATGCTTTGTAAAGACTTCATTACGGCTCGAATCTGAGGACACAATACTGTTCTTGCAAGAACTGATCCAGAATCAGCTGACCTTCATGTTTTAAAATAACAACTAACTGTTGCTGCTGTTGTTGTTAGTTAATTACCTAATGACATATGTGTTATTTCATACTTTAAAAAGAAAAATCCTTTGTTGTTCTGGAATGTATAAAATAAATAACAAAAACACAAACAAAAAAAAACAAAAAAAAAAAAATTAAAAGGTGTATTGACTGTTACTGTAAATCTATTAGTATGTAGGTGTGTTTTAATCTGTTAGGAAGGAATGCTGAGGCAGAAATATTAGTAAGGATTTGGACAGGAATTCGGATAATCTCGAAACAATTGAATCATTAATTCAGTGGTGCTGAAGGTACTAAAACGTCATTTGTCAATTGAATTGTTGATCCCAAGGCGTCTCAACTTCCTGTTAGTGGTGATGATTGACTGCAGTTGGTTGCTTCTCTGTGCAAAGATAAAAAAAAGGAGCTGCACTCATTGGCTCATTAGACCGACCAACACAGTAGAAGCCAGAGGAGTTCTGTCCAGAGCTCGGTCCAGATCTGAGAAAGGCCATGACAGATTCACACAAGTCAGGAACATCTCTTATAGGGTCGTTTCTAAACAACGACAGATTCCAAAATCAAGCTGACAAGAAATCAGTTCAGATGGTCACAACCCACTAAGGCACAGACAGGGCTGCCATGAACTGGAAGCTTCTGGAACACTAACGTCAAGCCAGCTTTATATCACCAGGGACTGAAATAACCCCCTGCCTCAGAATCGACACCTTCAAACTCGACTAAAATTTGCATGAACAAAGAAAAAGTTGTCAAAAGGACCAGAAGGCATTGTAACTGTGAGGCACTGAAAGACAAGAACACTAGCAGCAGTTAAGCGTGATGAAGATGGTGGTGGTAGGATCACATCACGCTTCAAGGCTGTTTTACTGCCAGTGAAACAAAGTGTATGAAGTAATAATGAAGAAGGAATCAAGGGTTCTTCAGGATAACCTCGAATCATCAGCATCACCGTTAAAACTACAAAACAAAATTCAGTGTTTTAACAGGGCAGTGACCCGAAATACACATCAAAGCTGTGTGTGGAATGTATAAAGCAGCCAAGTGTAAGCTTTTGAAAATAGGTAGTCAGATGCATGCCGGGATGCAAATAAACTCTGCCAGGAAGAGTTGTGGCTGCTGGGTACCTTAAGTGAAACTTACTAATTACCCCTTTTCGGAGGATATTTTTTGATGAAAAAAAAATGAAAGCCATAATGAAATAAAACTTGTGCACCACATTTCTGAAATCCCCTCTTGTATTTGAAATGTCTGTTGGACGTTCAAAAATCTTATGGAAATGACATGACATTCGTGTTCATGATGACTGTGTCAAAACGTCTGACCGCAACTGTACGTTACTGTTGGTAAGTATGTTGAAATGACCATGTTATCGTGTTGCCATGATGTTCATTTCTTACAATACGCTCTCCTTATATATAAGTGCCAACGTGGACACCTGGCGTGTCTAATCTCGTCGAATCCCTCTGATCTAAACTGAATGTTATTTTATGTTTATAAATAACATACCTAAACACCTTTATTCCTTGTTTATTTATTTACATATTTAATACACGATAATCCTGTACATCATTGCACGCAGATGCTTTCACTTTCACTGTTTATCAATTATTTTTACTCTATACTAACACTTCTAACACTATTTAAAAATCTGATTATGATCAGTAAAAATGTATGTTTTAAACGTTATAATTAAAGTAAGAAAAAGTTTAGAATCATACTTACACTGTAGGACGCGTTATAGAGAGTTAATAACGTCTAGAAATGCCCTTGAATTAACCCCCTGTACTTTTGATCATCAAGAATAACAAAATGACACAATAAATAGAATTAAAGAAATAAAACCGTTTTAGACGCTATTCGAAGTGGATAAAGATACAATGTATCTCATCTACACACATCAGACAAGTTCCGAACGCTGAATGATTTAGAAACGGTTGAGCCGCATTTCAAATCGCAACGTTCTCCCTAGATTACATCACTACATAAGATACAAAGTGACAGGTTCCGAGCACGCGCTGGTGTCCTACACAGTCTGTAGCGCAGAGATTCAGGACACAACCTTCACTAAAAAAAATAAAAAATACCTCGTAGGTGAAACCGAAAGTACTTACAGAAAGGGGAAAACCCACCGCGCATAAAACCCCTCTAAACATCTAACGACACGAAGTAAGACTTACGTGGAGATTTAGGAAGAGTTCATGATCCAGAATTTTCCACTAAAAAGCAAAAACGTATTAATAAAAAGAGTCAGTAAATGACGCACAAAACAACCCTCGACCACACAAATTCAGAGGCGCCATCACGTGGCCTGAGTGTGCACTCGCAATGTGAGAGGTTGCCAGATTGTGATTTTGAGCACAAAAGAAGTTTTCTGCTCTTAAATGGAGTCAAGTTCATTCTTTTTATTTTATTTTATTTTTTTGCTGTGCAAAAGTCTTGAACCTCCCTCATTGTTTTATGCATTCATTCATCTTCTATACCACTTTATCCACAGAGTACAGTCTGTGTCACAGGGGATTGGAGATAATCCCAGGATATTTAGGGGACGAGCAACAGAGTGTCAGTCCACCCCAGGGCACACATGCATCCTTCAGAGATATTACTTATTGTCCCAAAAACCAGTACACAACAGCTCTCACAATTCAGCTTGCGTTTAGAAGGATGTACTGTTACTACCAGCTCGACAG
>JAQMYJ010000019.1:2841375-2855937 GCA_030014305.1 Clarias laeviceps | reverse complement strand
AACTGCAAATCGTGTGATGGTTCTGGTCTGCAGTGGTCAGGACGTACCAAAAGTGATCCAAAGAAGGAAAACCAAAGCCTTGCCCATTTAGTCCAATCCAGTAGAAGAGGAACTGTAGCCTAAATTAAGGTCATTACTGTTTTGATGGCAACCTACTCGATATTAGGAGGAATGGCCATCCATTATTTTAATAGTACTTTAACCAATTTTTGATGGCTACTTATGCATTGAGGAAATGATTTATTGTGGATAATCCAATCAAAAATATGTAAGTGTGAGTCTTCGTCCATCACAGAGACACACACTTTTACTTGAGCACTTTTTGTTGCAGTCTCTTACTACTCGTTTTAAAGAAATGTTGGCCGATTTGACCTTTTAGTTCAAGTTCAGACATGCACTTATTCCACAATGCTTCATGTCTGGATGTGTGGATAACTGACCTTTTTAGACTTCCTGAAATACAAATCTACAGGACTGCAACCTAGCCATAATATGCACACATATACACACACTCACACTCTAATTCATTTCCACACAGTGGCAGGAAATAGTCCAGATATCCGCAGAAAAAGAATGAGGGAGAAAATCAAGGAGGCGTGGACATAACCGTTCACACGGCTCTGGGTATGTTTGCATTGGGTCCAAGAGCTAAGACCAAAGGATTCAAAAAGATACACAGACTTGTGGAAAGCTTGCAGAGAAAGAGAAGGATTGCTTGTGATTGGCATTACAGAGTGTGTAAAATAGTTAAGAAGGAAAAGGAGAAAAGCGACTTGGGATTGAACATTTAATATGGTTCTGGTGGAGGGTCTGATCTTCATGTTATGGCCCCTCAGCAGTTTATGTCATGGTGAGTCAAGATCAACTTGGATGGATGGATGGATGAATGGATGAACAAATAGACATATAGTTGAACAAGTGCATGGATGGATTTATGGATGGATGGAAACAAATAGACGTATTTTTGAACAAATGCATGGATGGATGGAAGGAAGGACCAATGGATGGATGAATGGATGGAGAGCTGGATAAACAAAAAAAAATTTGGATAGAAGGACAGATATTTGGCTGGATGGACAAACATATGAACAGATGTTTGGATGGACAGAAGGAAGGACAGATAAATAGTAGAAGAGAAATAAATAGACAGATGGAATGAAGGAAAATAATGAACAATATATATTAATAAAAATGGATGGATGGATTGATGAAATAAAACAGGTGCATCTGAATAAAAAAGTGCACAGAGTAAATTAATTAATTAAATGATCGATTGAATGAATGAATATGAAAGATAGATAGATGCATGAACGCATGGATGTATAGAAGAATGGTTGAGGGTGTAAATGCATGGATCAATGGGTAGTATATAACAATTTAATAGACAGATGTAGAGAAAGTGTTGTATGAATTGAAAGAAAGATGACTGTATAGATATTTTGGACAGACTTGTGATAAATGTACAGACAAACAGGATCGATGAATGACAAGATGGATCATAGATGGACAAATAAATAAAAAGAAGAATGAACCGACAGATCCAAGGATGGATGAACAGATGAATAGATAGATAGATAGATAGATAGATGAAACTAAGGTTTAATGAATGGATGAAATAAACAAGAAATAGAGAAATGATAGATTATGAGTAGACGAATAGATGCATGCATACTTGTTGTGAGCTCTTTCTTTTTAAGTTCCTATGTTTATTTTTCATTATTCTGTAATCATTAACAATTAAGCTAAAATTGGTTCAAGATGCTTAAATTATGAAATATAAAATACATTTATTTGCGGGCAAATAATCTGTTTGATTAAAATATGACTATTTGTATTCCTTTGCTTATTTGATTTATTTATCAGATTTAGCTATCTGAAATACATTGACTTCAAGAATCCCACAGTAACCCGTTTATACACATACGAGCTTAGACACAACACCCATGTCCCATGTCCTGGTTTTGTTTAGAGCCCCTGAAACCCAGGCAGCTTAATTATGTCCTAAATGATTAAATACAAGTGCTACAGCTAATTCAATTTTTTTAGACAGCCTTTATAATTTTGCTTTGGAAAATAACTTCCCCTTTAGCCTTGATCAAAATGAGAGGCCTTGACATTCTTTCAGAATCGTGTGGTTGAAAATAATCATATTTACTTGAAAGGGGTTTAAAAGAAGAATTCTACATTTTTTATTATACTTCTTTGCAATATACAGCTCTGGTTTTTCCTGTAAAAGACTTCATTGTCCTCCACACCTGTTAGCCTATTGTTCCCCTCCATTATGTTCATCATCACCACAGTCGCTGCCCTTCAGCCCTGACCCACTCCCACTCCACTCCGTTTCCTGTTGCTGCACCCCTCTTCCGGTTCACCTTTCCTGTTTGTGTCAGAGCCTGAGTTTCCCGTTTCCCCTCCATCTCGGGCCAGTGACAAGCCTTTTGTGGTGTTTGACCTTCTTTTTAAGCTACAGATTTGAGCTTAGTTCTTCACTTCTGCTTCTGTTTTTACTGTCCGAACAAGAGAGAAAATAAATACACAAACACATACAGGAGTGAACTGTTTTTACTTTGACATTTGCTAATAATGTTATTATCATGTAAAAACAATTAAGGACATGAAACACTTCATCAGATGCACAAATACATACTTATATACACCAATCGACAATAATATTATGACCACCTGCCTAATATTGAGTAGGTCCCCATAGTGATGCACTGTGGACTCCAACACCTTTCTATCACAATCAGCATTAACCTTCTCATCAATTTGATTTACAGTAGCCCTTCTATTGGATCAGACTCCACAGGCCAGCCTTTGCTCCCCAAGTGCACCAGTGAGCCTAAGCTGCCCATGACCCTGTCGCCGGTACACTTTTTTTTCCTTGGATCACTTCTGGTATGTCCTGACCACTGCAGACCAGGAACATTCCACAAGGGCTGCAGTTTTGGAGTTGCTCCGACACAGTCCTCTAGCCATCACTATTTAGCCCTTGTCAGTTCTTATGCTTGCCCATTTTTTTTGCTTTCAGCACTTCAACTTCAGGAATTAAGGTACACTTGCTGCCCAATATATCCCACCTACCTTCACCTGCCATTGTAACAAGATATTGAAAATATCTTTAAGATACTTTAAGAACGTCCAAAGTGACACATCTTTCTGTTGGTTGGTGCTCTGTTTTCATCATTCCTGTGACCTCCCAGTAATCTTTACTAATTAGCAAAAAAACAATACTTGAGGTGAACATTTTCAGTGCTAATTAGATATGACGTTTTCAAGGAGTCACAAATCCAAACTCCTAATGCTAATGATTTCGGAGACCAATCCTCCCTCGCTCATGGTCCAACGTTTCTTCTGTTCCTCCCTCACAACTTCAGTTTTTCTGTTTATGTTCGATCTGCAAAATAGAAAAAAAAAATATAGATATTCAGTAGGTTTCAGTAAATATGTCTAAAGATATTATAAAAAATAAAGTTTGGTAAGAAGTACAAGAGATTATCAGTGTCATCGGTGAGTGCATGTCGCTAGTAAAGCTAGCATGCTTTGCTAATCAGACAACAAATCTACTATAAAGTAAGAATAGTACAAGCCTTAGTTAGATGAATAGTATTAGCAGAAGGAGTAATTATAATAGGAATGGTACCAGTAGTGGTTGGAATAAGTGTTAATAATGAAATAAAGTCATTTAGTCACGATATTCTGAATTTGAAAAAAAAAAAAATTAAGTTCATTTGTGTTCGTGTACGCGGGGCGCCAGACAAACGAGTGTCTATGTAGGCATGTACATTTTTGAAAAGCATGAGCTCTAATTGGATTTTTTCAAATCAACCCTCCCACTTTTGTTCTTAGTGAATCAATATTGTTTTTAAATATTTGGGCTCATGTGATTGGACCATTCTCAACGAGTCTTATTAACAGCAGATTGTTAGTTAATGTATTGAATAGTGATTGACGTGGAAGCCAGCTAAATATGAGAGAAAATTCTCTAATTTCTTTGCTAAAATACCCCTTCGCAAGGCGATCGGACGAAGAAAGAAAAAAAGTTAAAGAGCTTGAACCAGATCGACCTGATCTTCTAATTAAGCAGCAGTCAAATGATCGCAGCCGAGCTTACACTTGGTGCTTTTCCAGCACTTCTTATGGCAAGCGGAGCTGTCTGACTGGATGCAATGTGCACCAGCCGCCACTGGTTGGAATATAATTATAGTAATAATAGCTGTAGTAGTAGCAGAAGTAGTAGTTGTAATGTTAACTATAGTAGCAGGGTACACCAATCAGCCTGAACACCGTAACATTTATTATCAATTATATACCAATGGTGACAAGATTGGTGGCACAAGGGGAATCAACACAATATTGGGCTTAATGTTATGTCTGATCAGTGTATTTTGGATGCTTGAATTCTCTTGGGTTTGCTCTCTTTAAAGAATCACCAGGTGATCCATGGAGCAGCTGTCCAACAGATAAAATGTGCAAAGACAAGTTTGCGAATGGAGCATGCAATGAGGAATGTTCTGGCTCACAGTGTCTTAAAGACGGCTTCGACTGCCTCGTGCCTAAAGAATCCTGCAAGTAATAATCTGATTATGTCTGCATATCAAAAATATACTGACATGTTTGCTTATACTGTTTATCGATCTGAAAGTCTGAATCCAAGACCAAGAACTGTTATTTTCTATATGTGTCATGTAATACTAAAGACTAATACTAATACAAAAGTCAAAATGGACTTTCTCAGTTTGTTGATGCTAGGAAACCTATAAGGAAACTAAAAAAATGCTTAAAAAATAAATTGCAAACTTAAAATTATCTACAATTAGAAAAATGTCTTGGATGTGGACTTCTGAACTCGCATATAAAAAACGAACTAAACTACAATTTGTGATGCCTTTTTTCTTACAGGCCTGGGTACATTCAGTACTGCCGTGACCACTTCGACAACATGCACTGCGAGAAGAGCTGCAACACTGCTCCCTGTGGGTGGGATGGTTCAGACTGTGTAAAAAACTACAAAAAACAGCATCCCAACTGGGCCAAAGGAACGCTGATCCTGCATACAACAATTCCCCTTCACAAAGTGGCGTTGCAGAACAGTTCATTACTTTGGGCTCTCAGCATCCTGCTCCAAACCAGCGTCAAACTAAGAGGCGTGGTCCCACTTCAGCTCAGTGCCAATTTCCTCGCTATGGACGCACAACAGCTGATGGATTTGTACCAACAAGCGCCTAACTACAAGAGCAACAGGTGACACCGTTACATTCTTGCATCTAATGTTGTGATTGTAGGTGAATAGACTGGCTCTCTTAGTTCAATAGCTCTAGGGCCTTGACCCCAGTAGTTCTAGAGCCTTGACCGCTAGGGCCTTGCATGGGCCATTCATTCTGGTAATCATGGCTCAGTAATTAAAGCAATGATTTAGCCAAGAATAATCCAGTTTCCTTACGTACAAAACTGTTGGTCAACAAAGAATTGGTTGTGACATACATTATATGAAAAAAGAGTATTTGGCCAAACCTGTTAATTATTGAATTTAGTTGTTTCAATCAATCAGGTCCCTTATCCCCAGTAAAGGGCAATCTTATTGCTTCAGCACACCAAGACATCTTGGACAATGCTATGCTTCCAATTTTGTGGTAGCAGTTTGGGGAAGGCGCTGTTCTATTCCAACATGACTGTGCCCCAGTGCACCAAGCAAGGACTATAAAGACATGGTTTGATAAGATCGGTGTGTAAGAACTCGACTGGCCCGAATGAAGCCCTGACCTCAACCCCATCATTCAACCTTTGGAATGAATTGGAACGGAGATTGCGAGCCAGGTCTTCTCAACCTGCCAGACCTCATAGATGCTCTACAGAATGAATGGGCATGAATTCCCACAGTAACACTCCAAAATCTTGTGGACTGCCTTCCAAGAAGAGTGGAAGCTGTTATAACAAAAGGGGGACTGACTCCATTTTGAAGTATATGTATTCGAATACAATGTCATTGCAGGTTTGGCCATATGGTGAACCTTAATCTAAAATTTTAAATGTTTTTTACACATAGAATTTGATTTATGTATAAAATTCTTACTCCTTCAAAAGGACTCTGGCTAAGCTACTATTTGCTAACAGAGCCCACAGAAAAGAATAATATCATTTCAATACACAAAATTACATCAGCAAAGTCATTCAGTAATAATAAATGTAATATTTTTTTCATTCTGCTGTAATACAGGACTTTATTGTTCGTACAAGTGGATAACAGGCCATGCTCCCAGCTAGCATTCTCTTGTTTTCCTTACGCATCGGAAGCAGCAGGTTTCCTGAATGCCATGCTGGAGTTGAACTCTGCCCCGGCCCACATCAAGCCTGAGATCCATGCACTCCTCAGCATCCGGGGCATTGATAAGGAGATCACAGTGGTCATACCGCCCATCAAGAATTCTGATGGTATGTTCGACCAATTGCGGTAAAACACAATTACAGAAGAATGTAACATTAATTGTGAAGAAAATGGTGTGAATACCTCAGGGCCATCAAAGCCGTTTCATTTGTCTTTCTCTGTCTTCCATGCTTAATAATACAGGTTCTCCTGCATGGCTGTGGCCCGTGGTTGGCACTGCGGTGGGCATCGGGGTAGCACTGGCTGTAGTGGGACTAGCAATACTGGTATGGATCTGGAGAAGACGGCAGAGAAGAGAACATGGAGACAGAGTGCATCATAGATCTACTGTAACTGACAACAACAGTGAGAGCAAATCCTGGACAAAACGGTCTTCTGAGGAGAACAAAAGGAATGGAAGGATAGCTAGGGAGAAGGACAGAAATGACATGAAAAAGAAGAAGAAGAAAGGGAAGGACCTGGGAAAGAAGCGCAGGGAACCACTTGGAGAGGATTCCATCCGTATGAGGTAAAGCTGCTTTTTGCTTTTATCTGTATCTTTGACTGGTACGAGCAAACAAACAACTTCTCAGGCCTTTGTTTCTCAGGATATACAAGCAAAACTTTGAAAGTGCAGTGTAGAGCTTGTGGTAAAGGTCATGAGAATGTTTCCTTGTGTACCAGACAAAAATAGCCTTTCCACCATTCTTCCTGTTCCCATCCTTTCACATAGGCTCTGGTTATCTCTAACGATGGTGTATTTAGCCAGCAAAACTCTTTTGATCTACCGGTCAAGCTGTGTGAAGAAACTGTGTTAATGTCTTCTGGACACATTACAACTGCAGGCCTCTTAAGAAGACGGTGGACATTGGGAGTGACACAGACGTGACCCAGAGCTCAATGGAGGACATCAGCAGGACAATCTGTGACCACAGATCTCCAGATCAGAAACATTTCAACATCAGTCACCAGCAAGTCCCCATAAGTAAGATATGTACCTCGGGTTTATGATCGTTTCACGTGTAGGTATGAGTTTCCCTGTGTTAACATTTTACTTTTGATTATTTGCTATAATTATCAGGTCCTCCAAGAAGGTGGGACAGGAACTCAATTCCTACACAACAGAGGACCCCAAGCAATGTGAGTGTTCATCAGTTTCAAGAGTAATCAGAAAAGCAAAAAAAGACCAAAGCTAAATGAAAAGTAGATTTTAATGGCAGTAGAAATGGCAAGAAGTGACACAGAGGTTTAGTGGTTAGCACTGTTGCCTCACAACTCCAGGGTTGGGGCTCAAATCTTGACCCATGTCTTGTGTGTGGAGTTTGGATGTTCTCCCCATGCTCAGTTTCTTTCCATAGGCATGCTAAACAAGTTGATTGGCATTTCCAAAATTGCTCATAGTGTGTATGAATGTATGCTCTGCCTGGTGGCATAAATTTCCCGAGATAGGCTCCAGGCTCCCTACGACCCTGCACAGTATAAGCGGTTGAGATAATGGATAGATGGAGAGATCTGAATCACTGTGCATTACTGTGCAGTTGTTTCCAGTATCATTGGTATTCTGTATTCTAGTTAACATTGTTTGTCATTTGAATCTAGAGTACTAACATGCTGGCTGCTGAAACAACCGTCCTTTGTCTATTAGCACACCACACCAGGCATCATCATGATCATCAGACATCACCAGATCACACATCATATATACATAGATTGATCTGAGCCATATAGCTTTTTCTCTTTCTCTTACAGTATTTCTATTGTGTCATTCATGAAGTATAATCAATTTAGGAGGTTTAACATTAGCAGGAAGTAATCATTACCCCATATATATGATCTGGTCATTTCGGTCTTTTCCACCACAGTCAGCTCCAGTGCAATGGTGCGGACCTGACGGCTCTGTGGTTCTGATCCGAGCTGTCAGGAGTGGCCTCGATCGGGTGGTCCTGGAGCTCCTCAGAGCTGGGGTGCCTGTCAACAACACCGACCATACCGGTAATTATCACTTTCCTAAAGCTTAACTAAGGTTCTGTCAAGTGGAGGTAACAGGAGGAACAGTTGTATCCATCAAAGATATATCAAATTGATGGTTCCTATCTATCTAGCTCTTTAGGCCGATCCTTATCGGCGAAAAATTTGTTTGGGTAGTTCTGTTTTACACTATATGGCCAAAAGGTATGTTGACACCTGACCATCACAACCACATGTCCTTTTTGAAAACCATTGAGCTGATCTATCCATTCCTGCTATAGCAGCCTCAACTTAAATTTTCCACTAGATTTTAAAACACAGCTGTGGGGATTTGAGCTCATTCAGCCACAAGAGCATTTGTGAGGTTGGAACGAAGAAGACTGGAGAGCAGTCAGTGTTCCAATTCATCCCAAAAGCTGTTCAGTGTAGTTGAGGTCAATGCGTTGTTCAGGCTGCTCCGAATCTTCAACACCAACCGTCAGCAAATCAACATCAGCAAATTATGTGTTTATGGACCTCATTTTTGCCTGAAACAAGTTCCAGTGAAGCTTAAGCAGTGTATGGACATACGGATGTAACGGTAAGGTGCCCACATACTTTTGGCCCTATAGTGTATTTGGCTTTTAAAGCACCAGTCACACACAAAATAGCTGAAAACATAGTTAAGGCTGCTTTAAATTGTACTGTAGATGTGGAAAGTTTATAACCCTCTTCTGTTAATTTTTTTTGTACCATGATATTCATATCTGATCACTTGCTCCCGCCAACCTTTCCAATTCTGTATTTTATTATTTTTTTGGTTGGGTTCTTCAGGATCCTTCTTCTGAAGATCACCTTTACTGTACATATCACTAGCTTGTATTTTTAACGATTAGACGTAAACTGTCCATATTGATGCAGTGACTCCTGACTGGGGTTTTAAACGTCTACACAGAAGTGGCTTCATGGGTAGATGGGGAGTAACATGCATTTCTCTGGTCTCCCCATTTCCTCCTCCTCTTCCTCTATCCTTTCCTGCTTCATCTGCCTTCTTACTCCTCCACGGGCTGTCAGAACCCTTAATCCCTGCTGATGATTCTGAGCAAAGTTAACGCGCTGTGGCGTGTTTAGTGTACATACATTTATAATTGCTTCCGTTGCTCTGCTTTGTCTCACCGAAGGCCTTTTGCAAGCTATTCTTGTTTAGCCAGTACCGTTCACAACTACCTCCACTTTCTTCAAATTGCACTATAGCCTTATTACTTTAACTTTTCCTTCTAACTCCCTTATACTACTGCATGCTTGCTTCTATCGGCTTCTTTGTGTGTGATGGAGCCTCTTCTTTCCTGTATTTCCCTCCTCTCTAAATTCACTCTCTCTGCCAGGGAGATCCGCCCTGCACTGGGCATGCTCAGTAAACCACCTCTCGTTAGCTCGGACACTGATACGTTACGGCGCTGCTGTGGACATGCAGGATCACAAGGTAAAACAACCTGTTTTTTTCCCCTCTACTACTAGACACTATATGGACAAAGGTATTTAGCCAAACCTGTAATGGCATAGTTGCAAAATGTGGACCAACTCCATACTGAAGTATATGTATTTGGATACAATAACAGCTTCCACTCCACTTGGAAGACTGTCCACAAGATTTTGGAGTGTTTCTGTGAGAATTCGTGCCCATTCATTCTGTAGAGCATTTATGAGGTCAGGCACTGATGTCGGACAGGAAGGCCTGGCTCGCAATCTCCGTTCCAGTTCATCCCAAAGGTGCTTGATGGGGTTGAGGTCAGGGCTCTGTGCGGCCCAGTCAAGTACTTCAACACCGAACTCATCAAACCATGTCTTTATAGTCCCTTGCTTTGTTCACTGGAGCAGAGTCATGTTGGAATAGAAAAGGGCCTTCCCCAAACTGTGGTTAATGCTGAGGCATAAAGATTGCCCTTCACAGGGGATAAGGGGCCTGATTGAAACAGCTGAATTCAATAATTAACAGGGTTGGCCAAATACTTTTGTCTGTACAGTATATTTCAAGGTAGCTTTGGTTTGTACTTGAAATCCAGGGCATGTTCCATTTCTAGGGTGAGACAGCTCTGTTTCTATCAGCTCTCCATGGCTGCTATGATACAGCCAGGTTCCTACTCCTAAATGGTGCCAATCAAGAGCTGGCAGACTGTAGGGGGCGTCGGCCAATAGATGTGGCCCAGGAAGGATTCCGTCATCAGATCCTTGAGCTTCTACTGGCCCACCGAGTCCACCAGAGCCCGTATCCTGTGGCCCAAACTACTGAGGTGCTATGGGATGATCGCACGTACATGTATTCTCCATGGGTGACATCGCCTCCATGTCTGCCAGGAAGGAGCTCTTCATTTTCTGGGGTTGTAGGACCCAGGGAGATGTCTTCACCCCAGCCCAGGTAAAGTTGGCGAATTTATGGTAACATATTGCAAATTGGCAAACTTGGACAAAAACTATACTCATCATTAACTATGCCATATTGTTTTTTTTGTTTTTGTTTTTGTCAACAGTGACTGGCAATATATGACACCACAAAGCTGGCGGCCAATCACAAACCAATCCACGACGGCACTAGTCAGCCCCAGGATCCTTAGCCGCCCATCACGTCCAATCAGCACGCTGCAGGAAGTGACCTCAGAAGCAGAGGATGAGGAACGAGATGGAGCACATCAAGTCATCAGAGCCACAACACCCCACTTCCTGTGTCCTCAGCCAGCACCCCGGCAACGATCATTCTCCTGCACACAACCTGCTCTGCAGCGCCGCCTCAGCGCCAACCAACCAGAGCCAGGAGTCAACGACCTGCCAGTGAAACTAGCTAATGAGCAAGTGGAAATAGTGGTCGTACCCCACCCTAAGCCAAACTCCAGCCAATCCGAGAGCAGAAGTGCAGGGATGGTGTGCAACACAGCCTCTGGGAAAGAGAGGAAGAAGAGCTGCGAGACAAAAAGTCAAACTGAAGTGGTCAATACCGAACCCAGATCAATTCAGACTGTTATGTGACCGTAACAGATTTTCATGAAGCTATGGATTGCAAGAAGTTTCAAGTCTAATTCCATTACCCAGCACTTTATTATTATTTTATTTTTTTTATACAGAGCTAATGCATGTTTATATTTTTAAAAACTACACTAAATACAACACACTTCGTTTTAGCAGTCAGTCGAATTCATGCAAAAAATGTAAAAAATTAAATTAAATTTAAAAAAGCTACATATGCTGAATGCACTCTATTTTTCTACTTTAATGCATTTTTGAAAGTATTTTTTACAAAATGATAGGTAAATATTATTGATGTATTATTTCATTCAAGTTTTTACTTTTGGAAATGTTTGTGTATTAAAATGTTACATAAAAATTTTAATTCAGGAAAACATTTGGATAACTTACTATAACTTTTTCTAGTTTAATTAAAATTATATTTACATCCATGATGGCTTTTGCTTATTTTTAGTTATTGATCTGACATTTATGAAATTAACCTCTTTAAGCTGTACTGTATGTTATATAGTTGCTTTAATGTTAGCCCTATTAATTTCATCACATGAAAGAAATTATGCATTATTTTGCAAAATGTATTAGGTTTCCATAACTAACTAAGAGAAGAACCAATGCTGGTGTATTTGCGCTTTTGTAGTCAGTTGTATGTATTATATAATAATAACCCTTTTTATTAACCCTATATGAAATGTCAAATTTGTAAAATAAATTTGTTTGTTCAACTTTTTTTAAATGTCTCATCTCATAAACTTAACTATTGTGTTTCAATGCTGTATTTTAATAGCATGTTGTTTTTCATTCCCATAAGTGTCTGAAGAAAATCAAGTTGATTCAATGTTGAAACAATCATTATTAGTGTGAAATTACAAATTTCATTACCTTTCATTGATGAACAATTTATTTTACAAGGGCTGTTCAAGTCAAACTGGGACTTTTAATGGTGCAGAATACCAGAACACAGTTACAAGGAGAGAAAAAAACAAAAACAAACAAAAAAAACCTCTCTTTATTTCTCTATACAATCCCCTGCTACACTATTACACTTAGCCCATTGTTTCACTAGTGCTTGGACACCATCAAGGTAGAAAGTTGTGTCAGTGATCTAAAACACTGACCTCCCAGAAACTTAATGGCACCAACATGTAGAAATGGTTTGGAGTGAGGTTAGGACTGTACAGGATCATGAACATCTTGTTTTACTGCAATCAAGAATCTCATCACCATACTGTACTTGATGTCTTTTATAAATATTGATCACGTTTATACCTTCATTCACCAGAAATTTCATCACAAGTCCCAGTTTGCCTTGAATACCCCATAAAATAGTCTATTCCAATTTGGACACATCATACCCGTTTTGTCAGATTATCATCACATTTAAATATTATGATCAGAGTTGGGTATAACGCGTTTCTGTAATCTAATTAATTTTCCTGATAACGCAGTAATGTAACGCGTTACATTTTAAATGCATGTAATTTGATTACATTTAATAAGTAATTTAATAAGCAAATTTTTTAATTTATGTGTAATCAAATTTTAAAGTAGTAATTAGTAATTTGTAGTAGATTACTTTTTTTTTTTTAAACAACTTCTCCAACAGTGATTATCATTCATAATACTGCATAATCATGTGTCAAATAAAAACTATTTGTGATGATTAAAAAATTCAGCTGCAGGACATCTCAATTCATCGACTATATCAGGAGTATGATGGGAATTTTTCCAAATAAAGGGATTTTTCGCACCTGCCCAGCGGATCCACAGTGAAATGAGAGGCCCTGTGCTGGCGTGGCTGAATGTGTACACAGACAGTCTTTATTGTAAAAGAGGTAGAGAATACAGGTGTTTCACTGTACAGAGAAAGACAGCACTGTTGATATACGCATTCAAACCGTAAAATAAAGACGGTAAGCGCACCCCATTCGGAAAACAGGTACACACAGTAAAAAAAGAGAAACACACACACTCGCACGCACACACACACAAAAACAAAAGACAAAACGATCTTTGGATTATTCTCTATTGCCCCTTTTAGCCATGCCAATTCATCTCTATCTGAGTGTCAGAAAAAAAAAGAAAAAAAAAAGAAACAATAGAGGGTTAGAGTAGCAGTGACATCAGTAACAATAGTACTATAGTTATAAAGAAAAGCAGACTTAATGCATCTTACAAAGATTCCCCTCCTTCTTCACAACCCAAATATTGCAGTAACGTGTAGTGGAAGTAGTGATGGAAAAAAAAAATAAACAAAACTATAAACAAAAAATAATAATAATAATAATAATAATAATAATAAAAAAAAAAACTTCTGAGTACATGAGCCTAAATAAAAGACATTTCCTTAGTGTCTCTCTCTCTTGTGCACACGCTTTCCAGATATTGACCTTTTTCCCTTTAAGGAAAAAAAAAAAAAAAAAGCAAAACTAAAAACACTGCACTTTTGCAGAAGAGCGACCATCGTTCTCTCCGTTATCTCCTTGTCTCTCAGACGCGTCAGGGAACGGCGGCGGCCATCAGTCTGAATTGTCGGAGGCCTCACTTCCGGGTGGAGAGGGAGGTGTGTTCTGTTCCTGCCAGGTTCCGTTAGTCTACACACACACACAAAAGAGAAAACACAAATAAGGTAAACACTCGTATGAATAACCAGTCCACTATTTATGGCGCTTGTGGCCATGAGCCGCTCAAAACTCGTTTGTGCAAGTTGCGAAGTTTACAAATTTTTTCAGTCAGCGAAAGCCATTTCGGCACGCGTTCAAAAGTTACGTGATTTTCCGCACATTGTTTTTGTAATACTGGTTTGGGTTGCTAGAACGGATTATGTGCGTTTTCATTATTTCTAATAAGAAAATTTGTACCGCAATACGATGTTTCGACTTAAGAACTCGCATCCACGAGGAATTAAATGCCGCTGTACATCCATTAAAAAGATTTTTACAACGCAGAGCCTCAGGCGGGAGCAGCCGTTACAATATGATCAGGATACCAGGGAGATCATTTGATTAGTTTTGCGATTCTTTAAGTACCATGATTTCATAAATACCTGTATCCAGGTGATATATAAATAATTTTCCTTCTGAATTTTGTTATAACTCTAAACAAACTTGGCAACCAATTTGTTCCTGCCACACAAGCTGATGTACTGCCTACCAATGTGTGAACCGACTATAGAGGACTGAAAGGACTATAGAGGAAGTGCAACATGTTACCACCTCAAATGCAACCATATATAA
>JAQMYJ010000019.1:2800233-2833592 GCA_030014305.1 Clarias laeviceps | reverse complement strand
TATTGTGAATAATGACAATGTTTATTTTTGATAAAATACTGTATGCATTTAAAAAATAAAAGTAGATTTTTCTAAAAGGAAAACCAATTAATCTTTGTTTCTCTTATATATTTTACATTGCTGTTTAATTAAGCAACAGTACATTTTATCCGATTACTCGATTAATCGATAAACTTTTAGGTAGAATACTCGATTACTAAAATATTTGATAGCTACAGCCCTAAATTACTGCGACGGAAATTAAACCACGGAGCACGAGGAATACACTTCGGGTGTCGGATGTCCACCCCATCACTCCTCGTCACAGGAAAACAAGCTCGGGTCTCTCACTGATTCTGTATCGTGTGTATGTATACAGTATATTATGCACTTTATTACGCTTCATTACGAGCGTGTGATGGCCGGTCCGTGGAAAGCTGTCCTACATAACATCTAAATGATCAATTACAGCGTTTCAGATGAAGATGAGCGATTACTGCGTCTGATCCCGGATCGATACGGCCTCTCGCGTCGCCGCTATTAGATGAAAGTTAATCTTTTATCCGGTGTGCAGATTATTGACCGGAATGATTTCCGCGTTCACGTCTCATAAGCCAGGCTGCTTCGGTACACACCAGCTCATGCAACGAGTGGAAATCTGACGTTGTTTAACCGAACTATACATGATACTCATGATCTGATTTGCCACCTTAATTCCCAAGGCAGCTTCTCCTCTTAACTTCTTCGCAACAGGAAGAGGGAGGGCGGGTCGTAGGAACGGGTTTACTCAGATCTGGTTTCAGATCACGCTATGATTTGAGTGTGCGGTCTAAACATAGCCCTTGTGACCGATGCTCTGCCTCTCCGCTGACCTGCTCGTATTTCTCCAGCTCGGTGTGGTAGATCGTGCGAATCTGGCTCAGCTTCTGTTTGTAGTCCGAGTGCTCCAGAGAGCTGTCCGGTGACATGCCGCCCGAGCTGGTCGCTGCGGAGACGGCGGCGGCGGCTCCGCCTCCTTTCTCCGGGCCGGCCACGCCCTCGGCCAGGAGCATGTTGTCCAGTCGGACGAGCTGCGGGTCCGGCGGCTCCTCTTCCTGCGTGTTTCGCATGGACAGACCTGGCGAGAATGTAAAAAAAACGTGATTCGGGTATACGGTCGTGCGAATGTTTAACAAGCACGAATCATATCAGGATCATAGAAAGAAGCTAAACTGAACCTACACACATTGCAATCGCAAACTACAGTAATAAATCCACAAACAACTTTGTAAAAAATGAATGAGTTGGTATTTAACTGGAAATTCACACAAAGATAAAATTTCACTTAAAAAATAATAAAAGAAGTTATAACAAAAGTTAATAAATAAACTTTTTTTTAACAAAACTGGACATGCATGCAAGTACGTCAGCAGCACGTGGTTAAAGTGGTTTATACTCTGCATGAGCGTGCACAATTATGACGCCGGCACTTTTTGCCCTTCTTACATGCACACACATTAGATTTAAAAGCGATATTCCTAATACTGCACGTTAGAGCTAAATGCATTTCCATGTGATTTCATGTTAAACACACCGACGTTAAAACTTTTTCCCGTCATGATCAGAGTCTCAATTTCAAAACACTGACCTTATAGAGTTTTCTATATGTCTAAATGCGGCATAATGTTTTTTTATATATATTGAAACACTAGCTGTAAATGAAAGCAATTAGCATTACTCTGTTACAACCTAAAACACAACGCTACTTTGTTCAGTAGACGCACAGAGACATTTTTTTTGCAGAACTACAGCATACTAGTGAATTAAACTAAAACAGTGTTGTACTAATTTAAACAGCTTGTCTAAAAGCCACTCGCTGTAGCATCTGAGTCAAACATATGAAAACCGCATTCAAACTGTGACACATTTAAAATTCCAGAAAAACGCAATTTTAATGAACTCTTCCATGCTTACAACTGGTTATTTGGTATGTGGGTCAAAAGACAGCTTCCCCACTGAAACATTTATGTTACGAGGAAACACATTTACTGCAATGAAACGAGGACATGAAAATGACCCCTTAATCTGCTTTTCAAGTCAAATAAAACAACAATTAAAAAAGTTTTAAAATAATCAACATCTGGACTAATCTCGAAGCAATTTCAACTTGAATACTTAAAGATAACTCTTCATCATTATGTTGGAAGAGTACGGATGCTCCATCCATTAAAATGTGGATAAAGTGAATATCTAACTGTGTCGGACTGGAAAGGCTAATTTATATTGCTACAGGCAAGTGTAAAGATTTTGATCAGCTATGGGAGCCGTACATAAATATCATAAATATAGTGTAAAATAAAGTGTAGACCTAATTGTAGACTTTGTAAATACTGTTTGTAACAAACTGTTTTTTTTTTTATTAATTAATTAATTTTTCTTTTTGTGTTTATTATTATCATCATTTATTCATTCATTCATTCATTTCTTTAAATGTGAACTGAATATGCATGTTTTTTTTACAGTATTTTACATATTTCTACTATATTTTATTGTACCAAAAGATAGTAGATTTTATATTTTAAAAAAAAAATTCTGTCCTGTTAGCATTCATGCCTCCTTACTTCCTTCTTTTCTTTTCAAGGTCACAAACAGTCGTGTAAGCATTTCACTGCGTATCATACTGTGTATGGTTGTGTACATGAAAAATAAAAATGTTAATTTTAATTTGTAAAACGGTATACGCTTGTATATTTGTTTGGGTATTCATTAGAATATTTTGTCACTACATGTCTAATTGATGTGGTTTTATAAAAAAACAAATGTTCTATAAAAAAAAAAAAAAAAAAAAAAGGTAGCTCTTAAGTCTATTTTCAATCTGATCAGAAAGAAATCACCACGCGAGCTTCATTTACACGGACGATATTTCTTCAAGCCGAACAGAGATTTCAACTTGACTGCTTACATGGACGCTGATCTGATAAGGCGTGTGCGTACATGCACAAAGTGGTTCTGCCTGCTGTGAAGGATTTAATCTGCTGAATAATAACTAACAGAGGTTTCTTTTTCCTTTAACTCTGAGGTTGGGGTTAAGTCTCCAAGGTTTTCCGTTAAATCCAGCCGTCTGCGTTACGATTGATTACAAGAACCCAGTCTCCTCTATGATTGATTAGATTTATTATTACGCGAAATGACGAGCCAATCAGTGCTCCTGCCTCAGGCAGAGGCCCAGTGGATGAAGGTCTGACATAAAGACTGATATGGGAGAGTTTACAGATCAGCAACGTTTCCTTCCCGGACACTCGGCCCATCACCTGATGTTACCCCGTGTGGGGCAAACATGCACAGAAAGAATACATGTACCAAGAGAGGAACAATTAAGAACAAGTGTTTCCACGGTTAATATTTAACTATTTGAAGGATTATTACCCGTTTTAAAACACTACCTTATGTTCGATAATTTTTATTTGTAAAATAACAAAATAAAGCAAAAAAAAAAAAAAAGGGAGATTTAGAGTTTCTCTTGCAGCCCCACTTGCAAACCAAGCGACCCCATGTGTGAGGCCATGTCCCCTAGACCTTGAGATGGCCTGAGTTAGACTGCTGCCAAGTCTAACATAGCACTGAAGCAGTTTTCTAACAAAAATTATTTTTCAAGTAATAAAGTTTTGAGACTTAAAAGCTATAAAGAGATTTATTCCTCTTACACCACTGTAACTTGACTATGAACTACTACTATTTTGGATATCTTGTCATACATTTCAGAAGGGCTGGGAATCACCAGTCATCGATATCTAGGTGCCTACATATAAGGTTTTTATATAATAAGTATAAGGATTTAATAAATACCACGATTCAATATTAAATGGTTCCCCAATTTTGTTACAGCTTTAATGAGTAATTAAACACAGCCCGTTCATTATAACATTAGTTTTCTCGCTTAAAATCCAAGCGGAGCATTTAAACAATATAAAATAACTTAAAATACAAAAGTTTAACATTTAACTGAGCAGCATGAGAATTTCTGTCTTATGCCATAATTATTATTTCTAAACAAACTTAGCAAATAAGTCACCCCTACCAACAAAAAAAAAATAATAATAATTGAAAATAGGTCTGAGTGTAGCACTACAGGGATAGATTGTAGGATTATAAAGAAATGGCGACATTTTACCATCTCAAATGCCTCCAAAGTGTTAAAACTCAACTTGACAGTGAGAGCGCCGATTGAAAACCAGCCAATTCTGGTCACTGGTTGATTGACTGATTGACCTCTTTTGTAAATAAATTTATTATTATTTTTTTTTTAAGATTTTGGATTCAGTGTGGTGATACATGAATCATAACTGAATCGATTATTCAATACTTTTCAGTTGTTTAAAGTTTCTGAAGACATTCCTGTGGCGGAAATCTTACTGTTATAAAGCACTGACACTGGAGACTCCTTCCAGAAGTATTAAACAAACATCTGCTCACAGAAGCCTTCCATCATAACAATTACACAGGGAATTACCAAACTATGTGAATGGATCACTGGAATGATCTGTACTATATAACAAACTTAAAGAAAAAAAAAAAACTTAATAATAACGTATTACTGATAAGTCTGCTTCATTACACCATTTTGTTATCGATTATTTTCTTACAACAGCACATATGGTTGTACAAGAATCCAACTGTTTTGTTTTACACAGCCTTTGCGCATTTATACTTTTCTATGTTATTGCTTAGAAACTTCTGGAACATTAATTTTATCTTTTTGAACAAATCATTAGAAATCTTTGTGAAAATAGTCCAAAAATCTCATATGGCACCTAAATGTATTAGATCATGTTTTCTAATTTTAAAAGATTTCTCCCCAGTAAAACAAAGTGATTACCACAGCAATGTTTAAATAAAATGCACTTCCAGTTAGCTCAATGCTAAACAAGAGGTAGCTTAGCACAGCTGAAAAACATTTTTTTTTAAACTGAGGAAAAAGTCCCTTTAACATGATAAAAATGCTAAAAGGTGGTGACATTTAAGCAAATTCAGGGATGTCTTATAAATATTATAATTTAATATGTATATACAAATACCAGTTATAAATGCTTTAAAATGACAAAAGAGGTGGATCTGCTTTGCGCCATTAACCTCAGATTGTCGCTTTTGTCCAACATGGCGTCTCTCTCGCTGTCTATATCTGGCTTGCTTACAATTTCATTGTAAACTTTTATATAAATTAATTTCCGTGCAAGAGTGCAATATTTAGATAACATTATTAAACTTACCTGTTTTTTCTTTAATTTCGCAAAGCACGCTGAATAAAGCCGGTTTCATTCGGTGACAGTTCAGGGCATGTTTTCTGTAAGGTTTAAACAAACAAAGTGCATTTAGTTTTTTTCTTCTTCTTTTTTTCATTCTTTTTACTAAAATGCATCAAATCTAAACAATCCTGAATCTAAACAATTTTGGCTAATAAAACCAATGTTCATGCTTTCATATTTAATAACATGACCCAAATGCAAGAAACTTCGGCTTGAATGCTAAGTTATCCCTGGTTAGCCTACATTGTTGTCTTTAATTTTATACATACACACAAAAAAGAATTAATTAAAATACACAATTCTTCTTTGATACAATGTTAATGATATCACTGGAGTAGGTCTACTGTGTTTCTTTTTTTTTAGTTTTGAACTTTATTACACGATTTTGCTGAGGAGTAGGTCAATAGCTTTGCTAGCTAGCAACAACGTAAACAATACAGTACACTCGATATCCAATGACTGCGTTAGGACATAAATTCATTTCTTAATGTATAAGCTATACACTAAAAATAGCTATATCGTTATCATTTGTGAAATGCATTAAAGTATATAGTGCAGTTTCGGTAGTTAGCTAAATGTTAGCTATGCTTAACTTAACACACAAAACTTTTGTTTTCGGGCACGAAGCCAAAGCCGTTCATTAATTAAAAGGTAAAACCTAATTTTCTACTCACTTTGCCTGGGCTTCGTCTAGACTTTGGTCGGTGATGGTCATAATTTGCTGCAAAATATCCCCAATGTCCCGTCTGTTTTCATGCCCGTTTTCTGTTCCCTCGAGGCCCGCGTCGCCATCGGGCCGGTGTTGTGGCGGAGGGTGCACCGAGTTCAGGGCGTGCATTCCCGGGTGAGCGTTCAACGCGAGCCCCCGGCCTGAGTTGGGCCCGTTGCCTGTAATAGGCTGCTGCTGCAACATACCGAGCGTCACATTAATCTAAACCGAGCCAGCTGTTGTTAGTGTGTGTGTAGCAGCAGGAGTTCACACAAGCACACACCCTCTCCTGTGGATTCACACACTGGGGTCCTCTAGCGATGGGATTTACATTATGGGATAAAATAATACTTTTTTTAATGTAATTCTGTAAATGAATGTAAATAATGAAAATACACTCTGCAAAGAAATACCCTTGTGTGAAAACCACCTCCAGGGTCGAGGGTCCGAGTCCCACCTTTGTTTGTTTTTTTTGGCATGCATTGTTTTTTTTCAGTGAGTTTCCTCTGGGTACTCCGGTTTCCTCCCACAGTGTAAATCCACAGGAGAGGGTGTGTGCTTGTCTGAACTCCTGCTGCCACACACACACACACACACACACACACTAACAACAATTGGCTCGGTTTAGATGCCACTCATGGTCTATACCGATTTATCCTGTTTAAAAGGTCATGGAGCCTATCCCAGGATACAAAGGGCATTAAGTCGGCTACACCCTGGATAGGGTGCCAGTCTATCGCAGAGCACACACACACACACACACACACACACACACGTTGATTCACACACTACGGGCAATTTGGGAACAGCAGTTAGCCTAATCTGCATGTTTTTGGACTATGGCAGGAAACCCGGAGAACACACTACATGCACAACAGACCAGAGGCAGAAAACAAACCCCGACTATGGAGGTGCGAGGCAACAGTGCTAAACACTGTCACCATGCTGCCTATATAAATACACTGTGCAAAGAAATACCCTTGATAAAAAAAGTGTCAAAAACACCTCCAGGTTCGAGAGCAAAAGTCCATCTGCTTTAGGTCTTTTGCACATCCTCCCCGTGATCTCCTCCAACAGTCCAAAGACATGCATCTTAAGCTACCTGGGGTTTCTTCTTCTTCTTCTTCTTCTACATTACCGGTCTCATCCTTCCTCATCTTCCCGGACTCTCAAAACCGATTTTCCAGACCAGCCTTTTCTAAAACATCCCCTGATCATATCTTGACTTGTCCTGTGTCTTGAACTCTTTGTCTGCTTTATCCAGTACTTCCAAACACTCTTTCTTTCCGACGTTTCCCTTCCAGTCACACTCACCATTTAGTTGGAGTTCTGTAGGTTGCACCACCGCCACCTATAGATCTCTCACTCTCCTCAACTTTCCCATCCTTTAAAGCCAACATGTTTTTTTCAGGAAGTCCAGTCTTCCTAAAAAAAAAAAAAAAAAACAACGACAACAACATGAAATGCTTCCTTACCTGATAATTGGGGTTTCCAAATTGCCTGAACTGTGTGTGTGTGTGTGTGTGTGTGTGTGAGAGAGAAAAGGTGTTTGTGCTTATGCGCTATAATGGACCACGCAGTCCAGGGTGTACCCCACCGAGAGTCCCCTGGGATAGCCTCCAAGCCTCCAGTGACCCTGTACAGGCTAATCGGTATACAGAATGAGTGAGAAAGTGAACAATATTACTGTTTAATGCGCCGCATTATTGTGTGCAAGGTATTATAATTACAAATTCATTTATACTTTAAATCCTTTTGCCATATTTTAATATATTGCACATTCTGCTAATCCTGTGCATCCTGTTTAACGTATAACTTTAATTTGTACATTAAAATTTTTTCTTTTTGAATAATTTTTTTATTGCAAATTGTAAATTTGTACACTTGACGCAATTTTTTTTACATTTTAAAATTCACATTTCTCTCAGTCCAATTTTTTTCTTGTAGCAAAATCCTTCTATCTTTCTTCTGTCTGTCCTACCTTTCTTTTTTTTTTAGGCCAGGAACAGCTTTAAAAGCATTTTACTGCATATCATACTGTGTATGGTCGTTTATGTGACAAAAAAAATAATAATTAAAAATTAAAATTTTAAAGGGGTGGTTTGATATTTTCCCGAGCCCCTGCTGGCTGCAAGTTGAATTGCAACTGCAAGGAAAAAGTGACAAGTACTTCTGCTTCATCGCTTCCCCTTTGGAAGAGGCTTGCTGTTAAAGGAAAATAATAAATTAAAATTCTGATAAATGATGCAAGTTAATACAAAAAGGATTTGATTATTTTCCTGTAACTGCATGTTCTAATGTATTTTGTTACGCTTATACCATAGTGCAATGTTGTAATGTATTTAAAAACAATATGTTATTGTTTTAATCAATTTAGAGGTACATTTATGGTTTGTTTTTTTAATTACTAGTTTTGAAACATTTGCTGCTGTTACGGAAACAGTAATGTATACGAGCGAGTGCATTAATCCTAACCTGTGACATTTATTACGGCTGGAACTTTAGTCAGAGCTGTTGTGATAGATAAAATGTAAAACCGTTTGACCCATCAGATACGATAATTCAAAAGCGTTGTTATTTAACGACTCGATTAAAACACCTAATTGGGGTTTAAATGGCAGTTGAACCTTTTGACGTCCATTTGAATTATAATGGGTCGTCAGTCAGATCACGATGCCTATAGTGAAATGATCAAGTCAGCAGAAGTTATAGTTGCAGAAAGCGTTGATCTGTCAAAGGGTTGTCATGACACATTTCCATTCCTCTCAGTTTGATCCTCACACATTCTCAAAGAGAGCTGTGCACTTCTTGTTTTTTGCTGGCAGACAACAGGAAGTGTGCAAAACCACAGGTTCGTTTGCTTGTGTCGAGCAAGCGGGCGGCTAGTTTCAACTTGCATGCGAGCTGTCAAGTATGAGCAAACCAAGACTCCGCGCTTATAAATCATCACATTCTTTCCGAAAGCCTCTCGTGAAGCCTCAGGTGGAATTGCGCGTTTATCACAAGTCGACCGCTGACGGGTATTTCTCACGGAACAACGAGACTCAGGTTACTAGAGTTTTGAAACGTTATTGACCAAGTCAATAGGGGTGGGTTGGGGCAGAGAAAGGAAGAGGAAGAAAGTCAGAAAAAAAAAAGAAACGCAGCTTGAGCACGAAACTCTGAACTTCAGCATATCAGATCTCAGCTGTCTAATTAGATACTTTTTCGGAAGGAAAACTCGGCAGGTGTGAGTTGAATATGAAGCATCTATTCTCGTTTGGCGGCAACAGAAGAGGCCAATGAGGGCTGCCCACGAGATACAGGCTCGAAGACAGCGTTTCAACATTTCAACGTCTGGAAGACGGTAAGAGGCCCTCAGTGCGCTTTCATTTTGTTTTACTCCTTCATTTTGTCACTCTTTGATACACTTATCATGGTTTCATACCACCTCTAATGAAAAATAAGTTAATAAATAAAGAAATGAAAAAATGAATAAACGCCTATCCTGAATTCGCCTTTGACCTAGTGTGTAAGAATTACAACACGATTGTGCAATAGACCTGTTTTTTTTTCTTGCTGTTGTCAGCTTAAGATATTTCAGTATTTCTACATGAGGTAAACAAATTAGAACTGTTTTTATGGAGCAACTTGGCAATGTATTGCAAAATATTTATGTTCCCAGATAACAAACATATCCCAGCCTTGTAGTTTACAGTAACTGCCCTGTCAAGTATTTTTTTCCCTTTTTTTTAATACGAACTCCCTAAATTCTCACAACTCAAGCTTAGGGTTCCCA
The DNA here is from genome assembly GCA_030014305.1 of Clarias laeviceps. Classification (NCBI taxonomy): domain Eukaryota; kingdom Metazoa; phylum Chordata; class Actinopteri; order Siluriformes; family Clariidae; genus Clarias; species Clarias laeviceps. Next base: position 2,823,844 of record JAQMYJ010000019.1, on the reverse strand, counting down.
TATCCGCTGGATGATTGAGGGACGTACCAGTGGATTCTGACATGGACAGTGCGGAGGTCATTGGTCAAATCCCAGCGGAGGAGCAGCTGGAGCCACTGTTCATCCTCGAGGAAGGAGACGAGCTGGACGATTTCACACTTAACCCTACGAGAGGGAAAGGCATACTGAAAGTTAAGAAGGAGGACATGGAAGAAAGAATTAAGGAAAGCTCGGAGGGAAGTACAGATTCTAAAAACGTCATGGAAGGAGGTGAAATCATGCACATAACTCAAATCACTCAAAGGGAAGAGAAAAACCAGCAAAAAGAAGGGGTGGAATACAAAAACAGAAAGATCGATGGAGTGACGGAAACCGAGGAGAACGCCGGAGTCCAAACGGGACCTGGATTAGTGATGAAGAAGGCCGGAGGGGAGATGAGCGCACTAAAGGGAGACACGGGGCCTAAAGAACAGCCACTTGCTGATACCCAGCCAGCAGTCAAACTACGACCCAGAGACCTTCTCAGTCCAGACGATGCCCAGCGAAAGGTAATGTTCTACATGAACAGCTAATTATACAGTACTATATGAATCATGTTTACATTTCTACGAATTTCTGCGAATACCATTTCCATTTTTCAGGCCTGGAAAACGTAAAGAGAAAGTTGAAAATATAAAGAGAAGCTAGCCAGATACACCACATTGTGTTTATACGAGGACTAGAAATACATTACAAACTACATCTTTAAACATCATTTCCTGGTTTTCAATCAGTTACATGATACTCTGCGAAATTCATACAGTACATGGTGTATGATTATATTTACCCTTGTGTCCCATTTACAAGGCAGTTATGGGACCTAGCATGATAGTCAACACAACTTTCTTAATTTGAGTATTCTTGTTTACACTTTAGAAGCGCTGAAGTGAACAAACCATGTCAAGCCTGATTAAGAACCACAAAAATGTCTACTGTACTTCAACAGGACAAAACACTGTTAAAATGTGGAACCTACAGTACATACTGTATACTATAGATAATATACATAATATACACTCTACTGTATACCTTATAATTAACTTTGAATTGTATTTTCATACATTTTACCAACATTACAAATACTTCAAATCCATTGCTGTTTCCGTAAAATGATCTTAAATGTAAATTTCGTGTGCAAAGATTCGCAGATTATCCTCGGATTCTCCCGACGCTCTCTACGAGCTACTTTGCGCCTTGCAAGAGGGCCGTCGACTCAATGACCAGCGATGCTCTTTCACACTGCAGCCACGCCGGAGGTGCCATTCTGAGCCTGGAACCCCACGCCTAATCCAAAAAGGTGAGGAAATTCAAAGCACTAGATACCAACTCTTACACAATTCCAGTTTAATCGCTATTGGTACTTTACGAAGTACACTTTTAGTACTTAGGCCTTTATAGGGCAATCTTTGAAAGCCTTAAAAATTCAAAATTTTACAATTCCATTACTTTTTCAAAGATCTTTTTTTAACTTTCATGGGTTTTTTTTTTTCTCCAAAAAATTTCATTGTTGTCAATTTTCTGCTGCAACTCAAGGTCAGTAACATTAATATTTATGGTTCCTCGTCTGTCTAGTGTAATAATAAAGTCTAGGGTAATATAGTAGTAGAAATATTTTTAAACCACAGATAAACTTATAAACACATTTACTTAAACATAACAATTTGCAATTATTTTTCCTCAGGTATTGATTGATACTAGTACTCGTAATTTACCAAAAGTAGTTCTTCGCCTGATTATGGGCTACTAAGTTTTTTATAGAGTTATCTTGTTGTTATCTTTATTTTTGTGTTACTACAACATTCCCAAAAACTGGTAAGCTAGTACTTATGCTAGTACTGTATTTTTAGAAATACTATGATGTACTATATATACTACTATGTTATTATATAAACCAACTATGATGTACTACACATTGTAACTTTTTTATACTTTTACTAAAACATTACTTTATATTACTTTATATACTATATATTTACATAGAAAAGACTTACCCTAAAATATTACTATTGACCATACTTATATTACTTGCTATGCTTTTATTATAAGATAATTTAAAGAGGACTTACACTTTATTTTAAACAGTTTTACTCCTGGATAGAATAGTGTAAAGTGGAACTTTATTGTTACTATAGTGTTCTTTTTGTTGGTATTAACAACAGTATAATTATTTTATTTAATAATATTATCACCCACTGTAAAGATCAGTTTACTGCATTATAATTACTACATAGCGCTAACCTAAAGGTACAGTTATGTTCATTTATAACCAATAAAATAATAAATTTTTACTACACTTAATGATCTTATTTACTACAGTGTTACTCTAACATACTCTATAATTGTACTTTAAAGAATTTAAGATAGATAAATTATTTTAACATTAATACTTCAGAGGTTTACTATGAAAACAGGTTTATCTCATACTGTATGAAATTTCATACTGTGGATGTTAATGCTAGTCTTCTTTAGCTTCTTCTTGCTAGACTTTAATTGTAGCCCTCTGCTGTGTGTAGTATTATTTACTGTAGTTGTTATTACCTCAGCATCGCTACACTTACTATATAGTGTTAATGTTCACTAAAGTTTTATGTATAACTTAATAAATGTTCACTTACTACAGTGTTATGGTTACAACAAGTATTATCACTACCTGTACAGTCTTCTACTATATTGCTAATATTTACTAGGTAGTCATGTTACTTGTGACTGGTTTATTATAGCTTAATTACTGTACTGTACTGTGAACTATACTGTAGTGTGAACTCAAACTGTGTAAGGTTAATATAGTTCTGTTTTACTGTAAAGTAAAATTTACATTGAACTTACATACAATGTAGTATTATTATATTTATTATAAATTGTCAATGTTTGCTACAGAATTATTGTACCTTATTAGAATTTCATATAACTACGTTGTTACATAATTCAGGTCTTATCGCTGACTATATAATTGACATTTTGAAACAAAGTTTTAATTTGAGTTGTCTTCGATTATAGTGCTAAAATGTACTTTACACTTAGTCTAACTAAGTAACTTAGCCTCGGCTAAGTAAGTGCTAATACTGCATAATATTATTCTAATTTGTCACAGTTATTGTTTTACAGTGTATTTATTATATTATATAGTCTTATATATAAGATATATAGTCTTAGTATTGATGTTAATGTTACTCTGTGATATGATAAAGAGCTACATCTTGCTGTAATGTTCCTTAAATTATAGGTTCTTCTGCTTTTTGTCATTCACGTTTGTTTTGTAATTTGTAATTTCTTCATTATCCTTGATTGTAACAGCGCTAGGTGTTTCTCTCTTAGATATCGACACAGTTTATTTTTAGGGTTTATACAACTTTGTAAAAAAAAAGAAGGATTTTCCGATAGCGTCACTATCACTTCCTATAAAGTGTATTTTGTATAAACTTTCCCCTCTTACTTTTATCCTCTTTTCCAAACAGTTGTCTTCTCATCTATGACATCGCTGCAGAAGGAGGAGTTCTTCGATCTGGTGGCCACCTCTCAGGCTCGACGACTGGACGACCAGCGTGCTAATTTTCAGAGCACTTCCCCAGAATCCAGTGTACCGGTCCCTCAGGAGTCTCGGCGTCCCTCCAGCGCCCCTGCGAGTTTGTCGCAGGCCAGACCCAAATCGAGGAGAAGCAGCTGGAAGGTCATCGAGTTCGGCCAGACCGTTCCCAAGCCAGCGGCAAAGGAGGAGCTCTACAACATGATCCTAACCTCACAAGTATGTCTTCAGCTTAGATATCAATCTGTTCTTGTCTTTATCTGGTTCTTCAGCTTCTAATATTAATGAAATTACATGTAGCATGGAAACTTGCTATATGGTGACCTTTCTTTCTATTTTCTTCCTTCCTTCCTTCTTCTTCCTTTATCAGTAAGGTACAAGTGTGCATGTTCTTTATTTCATTGTTTGTTTGGTTCTTTCTTTCTTTCTTTAAGAGTATTTACTGGTCAAGTTTAATCATATGCATATTTTATTTCATCCTTTCTTCTTTTCTTTCTTTCTTTCTTTATCTTAGAGTCCTTATTGGTCAAGTACATGTGTACAAGTTTGTTCTTTCTTTCTTTTTTTCTTTCTTTCTTTTTTGAGTCTTTACTGGCCATGTACGGGTGGACAAGTTCTTCCTGTCCTTATTGGCCAAGGCCAACTGTACAAGTTCTTTCTTTCTTTCTTTCTTCTTTTAATTATCCTAGAGTGTTTATTGGCCAAATATAAGTTCTTTGCTTATATGTTCTTTGCTTATATGTTCAGATGTTCTTTGCTTCCTTCTTTCTTTCCATCCGTCCGTCCGTCCATCCCTCAAAATCCCAGAATGAGTGATGGGTTATTTTACAAACCGCCAAAACTTTTTCTGCCTTTCACTTAATCTGGCACTTTACTCATTTATTTTCCTCAGGTCAAAAAACACAAAGTTGTCTACAGCCGAACTATATTTCTTTGTGATTTAAGTTGAGATCTTTACTTTTTTTAGAGACTTTGAACTTACATATTTTTGTCAAAACACATCAGAGAATGAGCTCATTACTGGAAGTGAAATGACTGGAAACTTATTCGACTGCCTTTTGGAGAATGTTGAAGCCAAGAAAAAAATAAGAAAGTGTTTCCAGTCTGTTACTGACACTGCACTGTTTTTCATGATCAATCTTTGTAATTGAAAATTAAAAACAAAACTGAAAACCATTTTCCTTGTTCCAAGTTGCTAGTTTGTAGTTTGTAGTTTGTAATAGTTTTAGCGTATTGCAGTAGCAGTAAACCCTATCAAGTGAGCAAACTTTTACATTCTTTCTTTCTTCCTTTCTGACAAATAGCAGCAATTTCAACAGCAACTCTATAATTAATAACAGTAAATTCTATAACTAATGCATGTCATTTTCTAGTATGAGTCGCTTGATCAAATATACAGTCAACTGACAACAGATTTTTATCAATAAACCAGTGATAAGTTTTAACTCTTGCTCTGATTTGTCACTCACCTCTTTACACCCCTGTTTCTAAAGGGTTAAATCTAAGTAGACATTTTTGAGTGTTATATTTATGCCATTCTCTTGGAAAGATCTACAGACACTATTAATACCATGTTGTAAGCATGATAACCTGTCTTGATCTTGAACCTTTATTGATCCTACAGTGAAAATAAGAGACATTAATAAGGCCATATGTAATTGTATTTGTGTATGCATGTGTTGTCAATCAAATAATCATCTCAAATAACCATTCGAGAGGGTTGGATGAGTGAAAAGTTTGCTGAGTAAATGTCAACGAGTTTACTATTTTCATATTGTTTAGTTGTGCGCACGCAAATATGATGCAAAGTATCTGTTCCAGAATTCTTTGAAATGTAAAACCATTTAAAATGACTTCAATATTCCCACTAAACCTCTCGTCTATTCCACTCTGACATATGACAGGCGCAGGGTCGTTTGGAGGAGCAGCGTAGCAAAGCGCCAGGCCCTATGGACGATGAAGATTTCTTCTCTCTGCTGTTGAAGGTCCAAGGGGGCCGAATGGACGAGCAGAGGACAGAGCTTCCTGTAACACTTCGGTATTAAAAGAGACGCTGGTCAACACTTACGAATATAAAAAAATCCAGAGAACAACCTTATTTCGGTTAGAATTAAAATATGTCTTTCAGTAACTTGCTTTTTATGTCTACGATTATGTAATTTATGACGATGTCCAAGCCTCAAGTACATTTCTTTAAAACTTGTTGGCTTTTCCAGGGGAATTTTTTATTTTTTATTTTCTTTGAGCGATGAAACTGGAGAATCAAACTTAGAACATTGTTTTATAAGAAGTTCTGAGGTCAACAACATAGACAAATCTTGCACGTGGTTGCAGTAGCCGTTTTAAATTTGCTGATGGTTTTAGTGTTGGTGTTTGTGTTAAGGAGGCGATTAGAGGAACAGAGAGTGCAAAGTTTTAGAAGTGTATATGGTGTAAAAGAGCTGAAAAAGAGCTGAAAAACTATGGGGTTTATATAAGAAGTAGGGAAGGACACTGGATTGTTTTCAAAAATAGTAATACTGTATTAATAATACAAGATATAACAATCAGTATGTAACAGGTGATTGCTGGTAATCTTACAGGTGTTTTTTGTTTAAATAAATTTTTTTTTAAGAATGATTAAGCACACTTAAATGTGTATATGAAATATACAACAAAAAGATCTAGTAGTCTGATGGTATCAGAATGTCAATAAGGGACAATCTTAAGAGAAAGACTTGTACAGAAAAGTTTGTTGTACGTTATTTTGTAATAGTTTACCGAGAAAGCACAAGAAAATATTATATGTCGTGAATTGATTTTATATCATTTTCAGTGTAAAATCGAATGTAAATTTAACAATGCTAAAAATATTTTCAGGATATTCTTCTGCAATGAGTTTAAAATGGGAAAGTATTGAAAGTACTGTGCAAAAGTCTAAGCACCCTGTTTAAAAAAAAAAAATTACAAAAAATGTACAAAAAAATAAAAAATCTGATTTCCAGATTTCCAGCAAAAAAGGAAAAAAAAAATAAGATTACAGGAAAATATCTGTAGGTCAGATTATATTATTGTTGGTCAATTTTTCCAACCAACAAGCAAACAAATAAATAAACATTTCAGAAAGACAGCTTCTGGTTTTTGCATGCATGAATCATTTTTTTTTAATGTTGAAACTTTTTTTTCTTTGCTCTATAGCAGTTATTTGCATGTGATTTTGCACAGTACAGTATTTCATGAGACTGGAATATTTTTCAGGAATGTATGCCATGATGTGATCGTGATAAGTGGGCGGAGCTGTATCAAAGTTGCATAGTTGATAACCAAATTTATCCTTTGCTATCCTAATTTAAGAATTTTCTGTTGAGTTTCGATCATCTTACTTACTACAGCTTTGGATTTTTTTATGTGGTTTATAAAAAAAAAACTACGAACATAGATTTCTGACCAAAAATGTCATTTCCTTACCTTTACTGTCATACCTTTACGATTGTAGGACATTAAAGCAAGTGTTTCGAGACATGACGAGCAACTCGTTTTGTCGAGTTTAAAAGCTAATAATAAAGTTCATCTACACATCAAACCGCCTCTCTGTCTTCTGATTTACAATAAACGGTTATACTGATAATAGCTAAAAGTGGTGCGAGGGGTTGTTATGGCTACAGTGCGTGCAACGTCTGAGACTTGTTTTTTTCTCTGCTTAGCATTAACGTCACTCCAGCCAGCACCTTTCAAAAGTGTGAAAGCAGTCTTAATGTTCTTCAAGAGCCACAACTCTAACAGAGATGACAAGCGGCCAGTTTGGTGCAAACTGTATGTCTAAATCATGACACAATCTCTTTGTGGATTTGTTCGTTGAATCAAACAGACTTGCTTTCTGAAAACATTTCCTATCTGTTAAAATAAAAAATAGAATGTTACAGGAGCTTTATCTTGACACTGAGTCAGATTTTTTTTTCTCCCAGTTTGATGTCTGAAGATAAAGTGACACATACTGCATGAAGTGATTTGTATGATAATAGAGTTACCGGTTTTGAATTTGTGCTTATGTTCATGTAAAACATGTTTTATTACATATTTTATATTGACCGCGTGATGACTTAGAAATGCAGTTTGCACAATGTTAAACTAATCTCTATAATCTTCCTGTACTTACATATAATCTGTTTTTGGAATAGCTCCAAGTTGTCAAACTAAGCGTTCAAGTCAAACTGGGACTTGTGATAAAATTTCTGGTGAATGTAGGAGTAAAATTAATCAACATTTACAACTTCAAGCACAGTACGGTGATGAGACTCTTAGCCGCGGTAAAACATTTGAACGGTGCGAACGTTATAAAAAAGGTTGTACATCTGTGAATGACGATCCCGGCTGAGGTGATCTGCAGTCGTTCCTGTGAGCATCCAACAAGTGGAACGCCTGATCTGTGAATAAGAGACACATCTGTACACACAACTGTACACACAATCATTCACCAACACCACCTGCACGTTACAGGAACATCTCCCGTACAGTCCTGACCTCACTCCAAGCCATTTCCACATGTTCGAGCCATTAAAGGAGTTCCTGGGAGGCCGGCATTTCAGATGTGAAGCAGGCAGTTCGATCAGGAAAGGTTTCCACCTTGATGGTATCCACGCTCTAGTGAAACACTGGGATAAGTGGCTCAGTGTAGCAGCGGATTATATAGAGAAATAAAAGGGAGTTTTAACTTAAATCAAAAGTCCCGGTTTGACTTGAACGCCCCTCATGCAAAGATGGGGACTTCTCCATGTTCCTTTTTGTTAACAGCAACCTCGTCCGGAAGTAATGAGCGATGCATTCGAACAAGCGGATTTTGACGTTTACTGTCCGTGCTGTGAGCAGCCGTGTTGATTTAAAGTCACAAGTTTCTGAATCCTGTGACGGAGGAAAAAGCGCATTTTTCAGTTACAACTTTTTTGTCACATAACCTAGCTGTGTTAGCCTCGCAGCTTTGGAACAAAACTAAAAATTTGCAAAGTTTACACGGCTGATCAGTTGCAATTCTTGAGAAAAGTCGAACAGTATATGATTTGAACACGTCGTTTTTGTGTAAGCTATTAATTTCCAAGAGAAAAATTCTGTATAAAAGCTCAGATGTTTCTTTTAAAACTATATCAAAAATCCTACTCCGAAGAGTGAATTTGATTAATCTCCGATTCCTTTTTCCCCCAAAAATAGAATAACAATAATAAGAAGCAAACTCAAAAAGGATTTTTCTTCTCCTGTTTTTTTCATAATAATGTGTAGGCATTCACTGTAAACCCTAATGCTCAAAATAATTAAACATATTGAGTCCTGTTAACTTAAATAATTACAATTAGTTCAAATTAATAGACCTTGATGAGTATTTAGAACTTTTTGGTATTTATGAGTTTGTAGAAATGACACTTTTCAAGTTAGCTGAACAAATTTGATATTTTAAGTATCTGCAAGTACCTTAATGTTCCACCAACTTAAAAACTTTCAGACTAGCGATTTTGTGTCTGACATCATCAGACCAATAGGGCACTGGTGGCTCAGTGGTAGGTGTTTCGCCTGCCATACGAAAGGCCCGGGTTCGATTTCCAACAACCGCATGAAGTGCCCGAGACCAGATAAAATGGGAAGGTTGTGTCAGGAAGGGCATCTGGTGTAAAACCTGTGTCAAGCTTGTGTGTGGACCGGATGGTCCACTGTAGCGACCCATTGCCGGGAGCAAGCGAATGACCACCAACAATTTATTTGATTTGCAACAACTAAAAAAAAATGATAATTACTATTAAATAGTATGAGTTCGGCTACACAATAATGCAAGTAAAGAACGATTAATATGAATGAGTACAACAAACTCAAAAGCTTATAGTTCTGTTTACTTAAAATTGAAAACATCATTTACTCAAAAAAATGTATTGAATGAGTTTTGCCAACTTATTCAGGTTTACAGTGTTGAAAGTTAACCTAGAACATACAGTAGAATAGATACACGGCACAGGAAGTCTTGCACTACTTTACAGTGTTGTCAAGTTGAATAAATTACAGTTATTAGCTTTATACCTGCTATTCATTAAGGAATAAGCCTGTGCTTGGTTTGTGTTTGTGTTTTAAAGACCTGATGTGGATTTTAACAGAGAAAATCAAAACCTGATTACCGTTTTGAAAACCTTTTTGAATAAATGATTTGGTCATTTTTCAAGATTGCATGTTTTTAAATCAAGTTTTGAAACGATATACTCATATAATGCTGTACAATAAAGTGGTGAATAATTGTTACAGGGAAAAAAAAAATCAGTGACATGGTGTTCCCATCAAATTTCGCTTTTTTTTTTTTTTTTTTTCTTCTTTTCTTTCAATAACAGCATTTCCTGAAGTGTTTTATTCCTCTTACACCAAATCAACCAGTCGGTAATATATTGCTGGCTGTATATATTTTAAACTAAAACAATTTACAGCTGCATTTAACAGTGTGGAACATTTGCATGACAAATTATTTCCTGTTATCGTCTGATACGACCTAACACGAGCTTGGAGACTTAAACATGCTAGAAACCAAAGAACACTGAGACTAGAGACTCCTTCTATAAACAGAACGACTTCACGGCATTCTTAAAAGAAATGATCGAGCATCATATAAGCTGCAAGTCTGAGAGTAAGCTGTGTTTAATATAAATCAGTCAGAGCTCCAGGCGTAAACAATTAATCAAAATCGTATTTGAGAAATTCAACATCGCTCGCTGTGATGTAAGCAGAATGATCAAGTAATATTACCACGTAAGCTCAATGGAAAAGAAATGATCCTTCGGGATAATAATAATCGCTTTTACATCTTATTTATCAGGTCTCGCTGATTAAAATATACTAATAAGTAAATGACATAAAAATGTCATTCGAAATATTAATTTCTCTCTGGATTATACAGTACATGTGGAATTACACGTACAACATGATTACTCTGGGTTTTCAATCACAGATTGATTACAGGATATAAATTCAGATTTCAGGCTTGTTTAAGTGCCTCCACTGTTCCTGTAAGCAAGACCTCAGATAATTCCACACGTCATCAGGTTTTGACCTAAAATACAACATTGTGCATCTAATTACACAGGAAATGTCAAACTATCTAGTCACTGTTAATTATTCAGCTGACAGCCCACAGCACCACTTGCATATTACAGGAACTGGGCTGGGAGTTATTGCCACATCCCCCTGTACAGTCCTGACCATTAAAAGGGTTCCTGGGAGGCCAGGGTTTCAGACCTGAAGCAGGCAGTCCGGGTGGTCCGAGTGGCTCCGGGATACTGAGAAGACAAAAAAAAAAAAACGTTCTACCCTGATGGTAAAAACACTACTGAAATGCTGGGATAAGTGCATTAGTGTAGCAGGGGATTATAAAGAGAAATAGACGTGTCACTCAACAAAGCCAATCAACCCAACAGTTTATTTTATACACACAGAAATGACGGTAATGCAGCTGCAAGGTGGCCGAATTCTCACGAAACACAAATGAACGCACGTGTATTACTCCCAAAAAAAAAAAAAAAAAAAAAGGCAAGTAGACTATGAACACGGAATCTTCAAACATGAATGGACAGATCGATGTATGTTTATTCTTACTGCCGGAAGTTTAAAACCAGTTTGTCTCATATGTTCCCGAAATTGTTGCACAAATAAAAAGCGGTAATGTGGAACGTCACTATGAGATACAACACTGGAGCTTAGAGCAAAAAAGTACCCGAACTGAGAGCCCAGTGTTATGCGATAAAACATACTGTTGAGTGAAACTGTTGAAGTGAATTTTAATGCGCTGGAGTCGTTTTAAGACAAAACGTAATCTTTATCCGATCGCCTTTAGCGATTTCTCATCTTTGATTCACTCTCCGATTACCGAACAGGGAGTGTATTTATTTGGCTGATGACGAAAGACAGACATAATAATGTCACTGAGCTCATCAGATCATTTTTAGATATAGTGAGTACACCTCACAAAAGTAAGTGCACTCCTCACATTTCAGCCACCACTTTATTATATGGTCTCAACGGACAATACGTACTACAGAAATGAAACTTGGATATACTTTAGAGTCGTCAATGTGCAGCTTGTATAGCAGTACAGATTTACAGTCCTCGGGTTAACAATAACTCAACATACAGACTTTACTGTCAAAATAGCTGGCCACAAAAATGAGTAGGCCCTAAGTGAACATGTCAAAACTGTGTCCAAAGTGTCAATATTTTGTGTGAGCAAAATATTGTTATCTGGCACGGCTTTAATCCTCCTGGACGTGGAATCCACCAGAGCTGCACATGCTGTTGCTGGGATCCTCTTCCACTCCTCCATAATGATGTCACGGAGCTGCTGGATGTCAGACACACGGCGCTCCACCACCCTCCGATTGAGGACTATGTTCCACAGGTGCTCAATAGGGTTCAGGTCTGGAGACATACTCGGCCACATGGACATGATGAATAGGACATGTGACTTTGCACGGTTAAAGATGTACGGTTGTTATCACTTAGGGTGGACTCACTTTTGTTGCCGGCTATTTTGACAATAACGACTGTACTGTATGTTGCGTTATTTTCAATAAATCTGTGCTGTTATACAAGCTGCACATCGACTACTCTAAAATATATCCAAGTTTCATTTCTATAGTAGAGTAGTCCTTTCAGAAGATATAATAAAATGTTGGCTGAAATTAGAGGGGTGTACTTACTTTTGTGAGTGGGTGTACAGTATATACAGTACAGTATAAACCTGAAGAATATGAATATCAAATTACAGCAAACATACACTAGATGGCAGCAGAACCTAACAGTCATGAAGTGACACGTCAAGCGACAGGTCAAACTTAGAACTAATAAAAATCTTAAACAAGGAAATCAGAACAAAAGTCAAAAGGACGACAGAGAAGTAAAATGACATAAATAAAAATGATTTTCAAGAGAAAATCGATATAAAACTACGAATTAAATCCAGTATGAAGCTTTTTTTTTGTCGGCCTTGTTTATTCATATCATTCATAAACCAAATACAAGCTGTATTTTTAAATTAGTAAACATACAAATAAACAAAAAAATACTAATTAATATAATAATAATATGAAATAATAATAATTAATTAATAATAAATAAACAAATTAATTAATTAATCAATGATTCATAACTAATTAATTTTAATTGCATAATTAAACAATAATTTGTCAGACATTCAAATGTTTTAGAATAACACAAAAGATGTTAAAAGAAGGAGATCTCTTAATCCTAAGGCCCTTATTTGGGTCAGTACAGAAATTATTTATTATTTATATTCATATGTGCTGTAAATTTACAATTCATTTCAAGTTTCTTTCATCATTACAATAATCTAAGGAAAAAAAACATACAATAGTAATACAATAGATACAAATAGATCTATTTATAATACAAACATACTATAACAAATTTTGAGGAACCGGAACACGTTTGGAAAAACATTCAGGCAGAAGAAGTAATTTGACCAAATTTATAGGTTTTGTATCAATAATCTAATAGTTTCTATTTTTTATTCAAAATGACTTTACCAACTATATTATCTCACCACACGTCAGCATAATATGCAGTTTAAGGGCGTGAATACTTATGCAGCACACGGTGTAATGAGGCATAAAGGGCACGATGAAGGTTACTGAACATTACCTCCCTTCCAAACTGTTTCTATCCTGTTTAACCTGACTCTGTTCCTTAATTTCGCAGTCTCATGTCGTGTAACTGTGTCGTGCTCGGGCTTTAATTGACACCTGACGTGAGCTCCTTGTTTAATTCGAACCCGTGATGAGATTTCAGAGGTTTCATCCAACCTTATTTCATTAGAGGCCAAATGCATCATGACATTAAACCACTCCGTGCACCAGGTTGTGGCTGTAACTGGCTAATTAGCTCTGGAGCTACGGAGGTTTTAAAGGGAATCAGGGTCATTAACCTGAGAAAGATGGTACACGCTTTTAATATATTTATGTGTAGCAAGTGACATACAATTTTTCAAAGACATTTAAATGCCACCTTCTGGGCAATTGATTGGATTAATTGATTTACTATAACACACCACCTAGCGGAAAGGGAAATAAAGGTGCTTGGTGGGCTTCCCTCCGGATAAGCGGTATAGATGTTGGGTGATTGGGTTTTGCCGATACATGAAATGCTGTATATTTCCACCACCACATTGTCCTTTATCTCCCCATACAGGATGATTTTATACCTCAGCAACGTTACACTGAAGGATCCCGACAGCAGCGCTAATGTAAGAGGCCGCTGTTTATTTTATGTACAACCTATTTGACAGGTTCTAGCCAAAGCGTGTCAGATACCGTCGGCTGTTACCGTCGGCCTGTTTCAGCCTGGTTTGTAGGCGTTTGTCCCGAGGGAGGGGAACGTTGGATAACATGATTCTGCTTGTTCTAAAAAAATAATAAAAAAAACTATCTGTAAACGAACAATTTGTGAATGTATACTAAATCATTTGAGGGGAGAAATATGTTAATCACACAGGTGTCAAGCTTTTACAAACATGTAATTTATGATTGAAAATAAATTCTCAAAATATTAATCATAAACCGTGATATAGGTGTGATAGGTGAGAGGTTTCGAGGAAAGGAATCTCATAATAAATATAATATAATATAATATAATATAATAAAACTGTAAAGTTGTTGTGTCACGTGTCACATAAGGTGAGTAATGGAACACATCAAGATGTTTTTTAGAATTTTTATCTGTCTGTTTGTCTGTGTGTTTGTTCACGCATCACGTAAAAACCACCAAATTAATTTTAAAGATGTTTTCACACGAGTATTTGGCCAAGCTTGAGGTAACATATACAGTAGGCTTTGTTTCGAAAAATTATTATTTCATCTCAAAATTCAACTGTACATTTTGAATGAATTTTTACTGTCAATTTTTTATGAGTGCTACTTAAATCTACTTAATAAACGCGATCTCACACCCTCATTTCGCGCACTTCACGCGTGAAAATTTCCAATCACAATTTTTGACTTATTCAACTATGACATATCATCATTTTTTTGCATTTAAATTTCAATTTGAAGATATAGAAATTCCAACGAAAAACTACTTTCCATCGATGAAAACCTTAAAGTTTCAATTGAACCTTTTCTTGACACTGGAGACTCCTTCCCAAAATGCTGGAGAGTTCTTCCCAGAGCTGGTAGTTCTGACCGAGTAATCTGTATGGATGAGAGACATTCCATAATTGGTGGGTAAAAGAGCATAACAGCACTGGAATGTTTTACTATATGTTATATATCACTCCACATCACAGGTGGTCTAACAATCGTTAATTACGCTAACTTTCGGTCGCAGCATGAGTGAAAGTAGGTCTGTATGGTCGGCAGTACTGAGGAGAGACCAGATTCCTGCCAAAACCCACATTCACAACCAGTCATAGAAGCACTTCCAGCAAGAAAACTAATAATGCTGTCATCTTAGACAACACTTTTTCTCCTTAATATATTTTTTTTCTAAAATCATTCTGAATTGCCTCTGAGCCGCCATTTGTGTTGTACTTTTCATGGGTTAAGGTGAGCTACAAACTAACTTCTAACACAAGGCTAAATCCCAAATCCCTCTCTAACCCCACATCAAGGGCACTAGTTGGTTGTGGAACAAGGGACCTTACATCTTTCCATTTAACGCTATTTGGGATTCAACCCCAGAACCCAGAAATTAGATGATATTCTAAAGTGGAATAAGTGGAAATATAAAGTAAATCTCGTAATTTTCTCAGGACTGTCCACCACCTCCATGGTTATTTTCCTCATCTTTTGACTACATAGTACTAGTAAGAATTTAACTACATTCTACTGTCGGCCGAAAGTTCCGCCTGTCGCGATTATCCCCTTCCGCCAGTTGTGGAAGGGGATACTTGCTGGTGGAGAAGAAATATTCTGCTAAATAGTAAATGGTGTTTGCAAAACTGTTGCATAAAATCAATATCACACTTGAGTTCATGCTGTTGTTCCGATATTCAGTATAACATCGCTCCCTCGAGTGTGATATTGCTTAATAATTAACGTTTTTTTAACCAATCAGACTTAAGGATTCAGTAGATCTATGAAATATTATTAGTGATCATTAACAGTAATCTTTTTTAACACTGACATCATTAATAAATTAGTGTTCTGAGGGACATGGAGTATATAAAATATTTGTAGTTAAATATGGATAGACTTGATTGATTGTTTGATTGATTGATTAAAATTCTGAGGCAATACATGGAGATATAGATATTTACTGTAAATCCAAAATTGTCATTGTACCCAGTGAAATATGGCTTATTTTAATGTAAACAAACCTCCCAGGCAAAATAAAGCAAAAATCAATAATTGGTTTAATAAAATAAAGGAAACTGATCTTTACAACAACAACAAAAAAAAATCTAATAAAACACTTTAATCCTGTGATGTATTGAAGGCCGTCACATTGGGTTGGGTAAATATAATGCGGAGAAAGTTTTATCCCATTCAATCCTCTCAAAATATTAATCATTTTTGTGATTCGTTTTTATCTCCGTGTCTAGGAACATAACAAAATCCTGACCAGAGACCAGAGCCAGCTGGATCTCTCACTTTAATAGCTGATGGGATTGAGTCATCCCAAATGACTGTCTGGTAATCTGATTTCTCCGCTGTCTGCTAAAGGGTCCACGGGGAAATATTCCAAGCGAGCACGAACGTGCTTCCTCGACCCCATTCTGACCTCTGTGTTCACCTGTGACATCCCGCAAGGTCTTGCGGGAATCCAGATTTATTACCTGTCCGCAGCAAATCCCTCCAGCATCACGAGTGCAGCTCCAGGATGCTTTCGAGTGGGCATTAGAGGAAAGCACAGCTAAATTAGTTTTCAATCCTGGCCTATATCTGTTCCTGACCTCAGCTGATGTTTTCGGGGTTTTCTTTGGGGGTGTCTTCATGGTCAAAAAGCACCATGATCATTTTTGGATCGATGGATGATACGGACCTGAGACGGTAGTTTTGGGTGGTTTATTTAAGCATTCGCAAGAACAAAGAACGGCATCTTTGTGGGCGAATCTATGTTCAAGGTCATTCAATGAAAACTTTGATTTGAGGACTAGATCATTTGTTCTTCTTGAATCTTTTATGTCATCGTAACTGACGGTCGACTGCACTGACCTCTGACTTCAGGCCGGCCAGCATTGCTGTAAGGGGATGGATAGGTTGCTCAGGTCCTTGACCCTTTGCAACTCACAAGCACACACACACACACTTACACACACACTTACACACCCATTTATTCACTAAAGGCGATTTGGAAACGCCAATCAGCCTTCAGCTCATGTCCTTGGACTAGTGGAGGCAACCGGTACTATCCAGAGGAAACTCAAGCACAGGGAGTACATGCAAACCCAGAATCAGAATTTACAATCAGATTGGAGGCAAGATTTTTACTACTTAACTTTAACTATAGTAAATAAATTTAAATAAATTTCATGTTCTCCCTGTGCTTGGTTGGTTTCCTTCGGGGTACTCCGGTTTCCTCCCACAGTCCAAAGACATATAGATTAGGTTAAAACTGCTGTTTCCAAACTGCCCGAAGTGTGTAAGTGAGTGTGTGATCACATCTGTGTGATAGTGTGCCCTGTGACAGATCAGTACCCCGTCAAGTGGGTACCCTGCCTCATGCCCCGAGTCCACTGGGTTAGGCTCCAGGCTTCCTGCGACCCTGTACAGGATAAGCAGTACAATGAAAGAAATCACTACTTGGGATAGAATGAAAAAAGAAATGACAGTGGGCAGAGCTTTTCCCGATTATCATTGGAGTCACGTTCATCTGAATATGCCATTAACATCATCTGACCCCTCGAACACTGTAGGTTTTTATAATAAGTCCAACACGCAGCGTGGTTAAATTTCCCACACACGGGCACATCTGATTCCCGCTGCGACTTCTCGCCGTGTAGTCAGAGCTAATAGATCTCGCTGCTTTCATGCAGGACGCTCCAGGCCTGCATTTTACCTCTATTGAATCGCTTACCAAAGGGGAGCCATTAGAGCGCTGAACTCCTTTCATGGTGCTAAGTTGATTTGAATTCGGCAAGGAGATTAAAGAGAGTCTGGGGCACTGACTTGAAGCTGTGATCCGCTACTGATGTGTCGAATCGTTATTCTACAGGAAATGGAAAGCGCATCTAGGAAAGGTTGGAAATGTAAAAGAAATACCTTAGTTTCTGCTGATAGCACAAACTGTACAGTATATTTATAGTTATTGTTTTTAAGAGAGCTTTTCCAAAAACTTTGATCCTTCATCGTTTATACCGCTTTATCCTGTATACAGGGTCGCCAGGGGCCTGGAGCCTATCACAGGCCAACGCCAATTAGGCTAATCTGCATGTCTTTGTACTGTCGGAGAAAACCACCAAGCACATGGAGAACATGCAAACTCCATGCACACAGACCCACACCCTGGAGGTGCATAAATCAAAATCAATCAAAATTATGATGAAAGCATGGTCAAGGATCTCTAACTAAAGTCAGTAAAGTATGACTGATATGATCCTATAAGTCAAAGTAGCCTAACTAGTCATCTAGGTAATGCTAATGATGATAGATTGCTTGCTAGCATATGTGACATACTTTAGCTAGCCAGGGTAATGGACATTGTACTTGTATATATAATTACCATTTGCAGTCACATGTATAACTAACAGCTAACATAGCTTAAATTAACGCTAAACTTACTAAACTAATAGCTAGCAGCAACTAGTACCGTAGTGTAAGGTTAACAGTACACCTTTCTTTTCATTTTTGTGAAAATGACCAAGAGACAATGACCATTGTTAAAAGCGCAGTATCAATAAAATTGAATTGAATTGAACCTATATACAAAAGGCACACACACACATACACACACAATTACTTTGCCAAATAAAAGTGTGTCTAGCATATATCTAACACCTGTCCAATGACGGAAACTTCAAAGCGCTTTTGTAAGTCACTCTAGACAAGAGATTCTGCCAAAAACCTAAATGTAAATGTATCATGTGTGACAAACCTGTGTGCACAGAATGAAGCTAATTCTTCTACTGCACTTTTTTTTCCCTTTGCCGAATTGTCTTCATTTCTTTCATTTAATTATCTTCATTCTCTTTAGGGTGATGTGAAATTGAATCAAAAGTGTTGATTAGCAGATCACTTGGTTTGTATTCCTCGGGAACAGTAATCAGCAATAGCGCTAATCTAGAAATGCGTATTAAAGGGTCTCGTAATTTGATCCAGCATCGTTCAGTTGATATTCTGCTCAGGCCAGAGTTAAAACTGAGAGTCTTGTGGAGTGGAGGGAATGCATGAATCACAACATGGTTTCAAAATCGTGCTCTGCATTCATGAAATCTGGGTGTTTGAAGTATTTGCACGTTCAGTCCTCAAAGTAGAAACCTCCCAGTTGTGTTTTATGGGAAGCTACAGATCCAATCATCGCAAAGAAACTGAAACTTTGTAAGGAATTTGAGGGGAAGTGGATATTTTTATTATTATTATTATTATTATTATAATTATTATTATTATTATTTGACTAAGAGCAGACAAATGATATAATACCAGTACCAGTGAGGGGAACAAGAGGGCTGGGCAGAAAAAGCCGTCCCATCAGCCTCTGGCTTGGGCTTCGCAGAAGAGGCCATCCTATCAGCTTCTGGCTTGGGCTTCGCAGAAGAGGCCATCCTATCAGCTTCTGGCTTGGGCTTCGCAGAAGAGGCTATCCTATCAGCTTCTGGCTTGGGCTTCGCAGGGGAGGCCACCCTATCAGCTTCTGGCTTGGGCTTCGCAGGGGAGGCCACCCTATCAGCATCTGTCTTGGGCTTCGCAGGGGAGGCCACACTATCAGCCTCTGGCTTGGGCTGCACTGGGAATCAGCTGTCAGTGTTTGACCTTGCTAGTTATTTCCACATGCAACTACACCCCCACGCCCCCATGAAAAATTTATTTCCTGGAGCCATGAGTCCATTAAGTCATGAAAGTCATGAGTCCATTAGTCCAGTTGGTCCTGGAGCTGCTCAAGCTGCTTCTGGTCCACCAACATAAACTTGTTCTGGTCTTCTGGTCCCACTTCAATACATTGTCATTGGATCATTTGATGTGCTGGGGCTGATGGCAAGTGTAGTCCAGTATTCCTATGGCACTGCCATGATACCCTAACCAACTGTGGACATTTTATGTACACAAATAAAGTGCTGTGTTAGTGCTCTCTTCTGTTTAGCTGCATTGTGATTATTGTTGATTATTTTCCTATTAAAACACACTCCCTACACTCCTTAATTCCTAACTGCTATAAAAGTTCCATCTGTCTAGGATTGTTATCACATCTCTAAATAATACACTATAACCCTGCTGGCAGCATGGCAGATTTTAGCCATGTAAATAAACTTGAATATGTCACCAGATTTGACTGATATTATTAATGCTCCATAGATACAGCAGCACCGTTCTGTCATTTATCCTACTTTTATTGGAATACAGGTCATATTTCTTTTCTCCTCGGGGCATTGAGATTCCACGGTAAATGAGGCCTAAAAGGCTAACACTGAGACACAGCCAAGCAATTAGAGGAGTGTGAGATGGAAAACATCCAGTCAGGGGTTCCCTGTGGCTTGGATCTGAAATTAGCCTTGATCAAGCAGCTGTCTTTATTATGGAAACTCACTGAACGTGTCAGATAGATTTGCATATAAATGGTGTCCCCTGGCCAGACGAGAGGACGCAGGTTGGCGCGGCCGGCTTGGACACGTCTCAACCGGACAGGTTAGCGCTTATGAGCAGCTTGTGGTGTTGAGAAATGAGTTATTTTGCCCAAGTCTCGGTCTACATGACAGAAGTCCATTTTCGTGAATGTCAAGAGAACATTTATTGGCTTTTAGCTATTCGCGTAATACGACATGCTCTGTTGAGGTACTTAAAACTTTTACTTTATAAACTTTAACTACACTTTTTTAATCATCAGCCTACCTCTGTAGGATTGTAAACGCCCTACTTACGTACTGCTTTATATAATCTTCCTGTCTCTCACATATTTTGATTTCTAGCATCTGTTTCTTTGCAACTTGACACCTTGATAAATATTGGCCCTCCTTTAATGATTTCTATAATGGAATATACAGTAATGGAATGATAGAAAAGTGCATAGTCATGCTAGCTGGCTAAAAGCCCATTTATCTTCTGAGTTAGCTAGGCAAGCTCTGTTTCGCAGTGCGACAAAAAAAAAAAAAACAGGGTTGTTTATCTGCATGCTTTAGCTACTTTAATAAAGTTTGAGAAAATATTTGTAGTATTTTTTATTTATCTCATATACTGTATCTATCTATATAAATAAAAGAAGGAATTTTGTCTGTACATTGGTCAGAACTCACTCTTTCAATGATATCCTTATGTTTCATACATTGGAGGACCCGAAACCAGTCTCAGAAAACTGTCTGTCTGTCTGTCCGTATGTCTGTATGTCTGTCCAGGCAGATTTTGTCACAGCATCACACAAAACTGGCTGGACAGAATTTAATAAAACTTTATCAGTACTTAGGTATTTGCCTGAAGTTAAACCTACACCATGAATGAAATCGAAATGTTGAGTAGAACCGAATTCATGATTATAAACATACAGCGACAGTTTTGACAGCATCGAGGCCACAAACTGTCGGCACGTCTTAAATCAATAAATTGGACAGACTTTACTGAACTTTTTGCATTCCTGTGCCTGAAGTTTAACCAGCAACCTGAAATAATGAAATCACTGTTTAAATTAAAGCAACAAGTATTAAATACGCAATTGATTAATAAACACGAAGTCATGTTGTTTGAACTAAATTACATGGGACATAAAATAAGCTGAAAACTGAAATAAGCTAGTTAGCATTATAGAGTTAATGCAGCAACAAATCCATTCCTCAAACCAACTTGAAGGCTCAAGCTCAAGAATTTATATTTTAAAGCTGATTAGGGAATAAAATGTTAGTCATGTCCAGGGTCAGGCTTGCACAGTTCCCATTCCTACGTATTAAATCCTGCAAAAATGAATTAACAAATACAAAAAAAAAAAAAAACAGAACGACCCGGATAGACGTCTGATTTGATTTGTTCCATAGAAGAAACACGAGTGTAATATCTCCTTAGCAGATTCCTGTTTTTTCCCATGAGTCTGAAAGTTCTTCCAGACACCAGATACTTTCTATCTGTTCGCCATCAGTCATTACACCAGAGCCACGACAAGTAGAAGCCTGTCCTCCCAGCAACACTTCGATTACACACGCAGGAAAAAGCTTCCAGCAGTTCAGCACTGAGGACGCATGCATTAACCATCTGTTTCTGCAGCGTCGATACCTCGTGGTAACGATTAGCCAAAGAGGAAGAGCTGCTTTAATGCGTCTCTCGCATAGTGACGGATAATGGATATCGATGACCGCGGGGCCATATTAATGCATTATAAACCTTTCTGGCGTAAAAGTGGGCGCTCAGCATTTAAAACTTGGGGATGTGTGCCGCATGGGGATGAGATCAATCCCACAAATGCTACCACAGAACCACTGCTGAAGCTTAGTGTAGTTTAGTATAGTGTAGTGTAGAAATAACAGCACGTTTAAAACCATCTGTCTGTATTTTTATGTGTTTAAACCTGGGGGTTGCATTTACAACATGCAGCGCCTCTCATCTCAATTCATCTCAAAGCTGACATGAATTTTTTATTTTTTTTTTAAACCACAACACTGACACAAGTTCACGCGGTGATTATGAATCCGTGCAATTCGGAATTTTCATATCAAGTCTGCTTCGCTGAGCTTCTCAGCACTTCATTAGAATATCCAACATAGTCCAGGAACAGTTGTGTGTGTGTCTGTGTGTATGTATGTATGTGTGTGCGTGTGTGTGCGACTGTATACTGTATGTTTGTGCGAGCGCACCTGCTGCCGAGTGTCAGACTCACGCTTTATCTTTGTCACACCGAATCCGAATTAACCAGCTGGGAAAAGTGAAAATGACGTTGGCTAGCGGAAACACCCTGCTCTCTGTGTCTCACCTCAGGCTGTTTCCACACATTAGGGCACATTTGGGACAGCGAATTCTCGTCATTTCTCAGTCTCGGAAGTGTCAGGACAGAGAAGACACTGGCGGAAGAATTGGGTAGACTTTTATCAGCCAGCGAGTAGATTTGCATCAAATAACCCAAGAACTGCTAGAAATTATGATATTTCAGGAGTGATTTCATTTAGATCAGTGGTTCTCAAAGCAGGGTTTGGGACCAACGGGGAGTTTCTCGAGCCTGAAGGGGTGTTTTGACTTTATTTGACCATATTTATTTACAGCATTTGGAGACACGATTTGCTCCCCATCCAGGGTGTACCCCCATGCCCTATGTCTCCTAGGATAGACTCCAGTCCCCCCGTGACCCTGCATACAGGATAAAGTGATAGAGACGATGAGACTCTGCAGACGCTCTTATCCAGAGTGACTTTTATCGCATTATGCATTTGAGCAGTTGAAGTTTAAGGGCCTTGCTCAAGGTCTTAGCTTGGTGGAGACCTGGGACCTTCCAGTCAGCAGTTCAATGCCTTAATCCAATGCCTTAACCACTGAGATATATATATATATATATACATGCATACATGCACTGCCTGGCCAAGAAAAAATAAGACACCATCTGGATTTACCTAAGCAAATAGTTAAGAGGCTTCCACTGGATAATGACTGCAGTGATTAATATGGTTCAGCTGGAACAAGTTATTTACTCCTAACTGATGCAGTGGGGAGCTTCTCATTTCTTAAACAATCATGTCAGAAGACGTATGTTTGTGGTGGTTTAGAAAAGTTCAGAGAAGAGATTGTGATTATATCGGTAGAAGGATGCTGAAGTTGGAACTGCCAGGCAGGAGGTCTAGAGGAAGACGAAAGAGGAGATTTATGGCGCTTTTCCACTGCATAGTACGACACGGCACGGTTCAGTACAGCTCACTTTTGGGGTTTTTTCCACTGGGAACAGTACCTGGTACCTGGTCCTTTTTTTAGTACCACCTCAGCCGAGGTTCCAAGCGAGCCAAAC
>JAQMYJ010000019.1:2781304-2795197 GCA_030014305.1 Clarias laeviceps | reverse complement strand
AATAAATTGTAAAATGGCAAAACAGTAAGTTTCTGTATAATTTTGCTGTAAAAAATACAGCAATTTGTTACAGTGTAGGTAAACAAGGTGAATTTTTAGATTAGATCATATAACACCATTTTTCATAATATTTAATGCTTCTTATCTTCTGATACATGCTTCATTTGTTTGGTAAATATGCATACACTTTTATATTTTTATCAGATAAAAAGAAACACACTTGCTAAAAGCAATTTCATTCTCTTTTATGTCTGTAGTGTCCGTAACCTTTTTGAATTCAAATCTTTCAATGATCGTAATTGTCATTCAGATGAAACTTGGCCAATTTAATTTTCACATAAAAAAAGACATACACCTGAAAAATGTATTATCCTAAAATGCTAACTTGTTAAGATATTGCAACATGAATTTGACATGGTTACGGACACTACAGATTTTTTGCTTTTTAAGCTTTTACCAAAAAACATCTTACCAGTGACTAAAAATATTTTACTCTGATGTGACATAGATCTGGGCTCTTTTAGGGCAGTTTAAACTCACAAATCGTTTTTTTTTTTTTTCAGATGAGACACTTGCTTATGTGGTCCTAGAAATGTGGTCATGTGACAGGAACCAATCTTGGAAGTGACCAATCTTGCTTCTCTAAAATTCTAAGTTCATTTTGGAAAGATGATATATTTATATGCGCCCCAAAAATGGCCATTTTTCAGCGTTATACTGTCTCGCTTCAAACAATAATCATTTAAAATGCAAATGATTCATATTTCTTGGTATAAAATTGGTGTAAGCTTTTAGAAGCATGTGACCTGTAAAAATTGTTGCTTTAATTGTTTTTTAGTAAAAGTTTAAAAAGCAAAAGACCTGTAGTGTCTGTAACCATGTCAAATTGTCAAATGTTGCGATATCTTAATAATTTAGCTTTTTGGAATAAAACTCTTTTTCAGGTTTATGTCTTTTCATGTGAAATTTTAATTGGCCAAGTTTCACCTGAATGACAGTTAAGATTGTTAAAAGATTTGAATTCAAAAAAGTTACAGACACTAAAACATAAAAGGGCGTGAAATTGTATTTAGCAAATGTGTTTCTTTCTATTTGATAAAAATATAAATGTGTATGAATATTTACAAAAAAACGAAGTGTGGATCGGGAGATACAATAAGAAGCATTAAGTATTATAAAACATGGTGTTATATGATCCTATCTCACTTTTTCACCTAGGTGAGACACTTTTTAGCACCGATACCATACATTTTGGCTGTATAAAAATGCCTCAAACAGAATCATTCAGGATTTAAACGCATTAAAGCTATTTCTTGAGAAGCTTCACATCTGCTATTAGCAGCCACCAGTGGATGATGAAAGACAGAGATGGAAGGAATGCCAGGGAGAGAGAAGAGGAGGTAAGGGCTGGGCTTTGATCACTGGATTGTAGAACTGCACACACACACACACACACACACACACACAGGTCTGAGGTTACCAAGGAACTTAGCTTTACATTCCTCCTTGCATTCACTCCTGTTCAGGTCTCATCTCTCAGATCTGAACAGCTGTAAAAACAAATCAGGAGACACATCCGGCCCGCCTGCTGAAACTTCTGATTAGGAGAGAGAGAGAGAGAGAGAGAGAGAGAGAGAGAGAGAATTTCTGAGTCTTTGGCTCCCTTTTATAGCAGTGATAACACTGATCTCAATATTAAATACAACAGGCCTCATGCTAGAAGCCATATATGAGCAAATATTTTCTTATTTGTTATTTTATCCATGATTTGCTCTTATTTTATTCCTACACATTCACTTCTGGAATCCACACCAATGAATTTTTTTTATTTTTGCTTTTCATTTAGATATACAGTGTAATGTATGCATCTCATATTCCTCATCAGGTACAACAGGCAAGCAATGCACTCCCACTGGGGAAGTATCCGTCATTCCAGTGGCTCTTTCTTACGGGGTCGGGTTGCCAGTTTGACGCCCGATCGTATATGAGCATGTAGAAGGTGAAGGACGTTGATCAAGGATCATGGAACAACAGTGGAACATGGGAGGTTCTGATCAGCAAGTCCAACACCTTACCCGTCATATAATCAAAATTAAATGATTTTATGTTTTTAAAAGAATTATGATAATGGAGATTGTTTAAAGAGTATTTAATTCATATATTTAACTGTTATTTTAAAAAATCCTCTATTTTATAAAGAGATGATGGAGATTATGCATCCATCCAACCACTCACTCACTCACGCACTGTCTATACTGTGGATCCTGTATACAGGGTCACGGGGGACGCCTATTCCAGGAGACCGAGGCGGGGTACACCCTGGACGGGGTGCCAATCCATCACAGGGTACAAACACACACACATTCACACACATTCACACACTAGGGGCAATTTGGGAACACGATTTAGCCTAATCTATGAACTGTGGGAGGAAACTGGAGTAACCGGAGGAAACCCATTAGTCGCAGGGACTACATGCAAACTCCATGCACACAGACCCTGGAGGTGTAGTGCGACAGTGCTAATCCACTACGCCACCGTGCCAACCAATCAAACCACTTTTTTTTTTATTTTTTTTTTATTATTTCCACTTTGCACTACTGCTGTAGCTCTTCTTTTACCTTATTACCTTCACTCGGCGACATCTCTCTACTTCTGCCACCCGATTTGCACTCGGCACAACATGCACCCGCCCTTATATGGTGCTCACATGGTGTTACAGATGCTAATTCTATATGCTTCCAGTTTAAGATGAAGTTGGATTAATCATTCAGTTCAGCTGATTACGAGATGTTTAAGAGTGTTCAATACTTCTGCCGTTGATTTCTCTTATTTTTTAAGCTCTTGAAACTGAAAATTTTAGAGAAATTTAAGAGAATGTTGACCGAGTGTCACATTTATTCGGTGGTCTCCATTCAGATTAGTTTGTATGACATCAAAATTGCAATAAAAAACAAACCTCTTTCTCCCTCTCTCTCTCTCTCTAACACTGGAGACTCCTTCCATAACTGCTGAATAAATCTCTCTACATAAAGCTTCACCACAGCAACAGTTATAAAAACACACTTATAAAATCGTTATTTTCCAGAAGTCCCTCTGCACAAGCCGTTACTATGGAAACGATAACATATTGAAACAAGTGTATTACTGCAAACCTGTAATTTGCAGATGCTTTAAAGATGCTTTAACAAAACTGAATCAACAGCTTCTGAATTCTGTGATATAATTACAATTAATCACTACACAATACACAAACATTTGTAGGTCAGGAGAAAGTCAGCAATTTTCCGGTCAGGAGAACTGTGTCTGCCAGTTAAAGATGATCATGGATTTATAATTATGATGATTTGAAAAAAAAAAATAAATAAATAAATCAAACTTGGCCTGGATGTGATTGAGCCAGATGGAAATGTCATGAAAAAATATTGAAAAAAATATCTCATCTGAAAGAAGCAGCATTGTTCTAGTTGAGAGTAAGGTCAGTACAGATGTTACGTGTTAGGAGCCAAATATGAAAATGTAAATGCAAACGATGACATTATTGTGGTTCAGCTATTTATGAAATTGGAATGAGGCCATGAGGCCAAAGTTTAGATACTGCCAGTAATCAGCATCTAGAATAAATGTCCAATATTTAGTTATTTTTAGTTATTTTTAGTATAATAATAATAATAATAATAATAATAATAATTATTATAAAGAGAGTCTTTCTCATTCTTAGGCGTGCCTTAATATATTAAAAAGAAGGACAAGAAAGAAGAAAATACATGAGAAATGGTGTTGGGGAACAAAATGAACATTTCAGTTGCGTGGTGATTTCCACTGAATGAAAGCCGCACAGAATAACTTCCTCCCCAAAATGCAGACCTGCAGACCAACAAAGCGTGTCCTGGGGTTAACACATGCAAAACCTCAGACCATGTGATTCTCTAAGCATAATAAGAATAACTTGCAGTACAAAATATATCATAGTTCACAGATAGTACACTACAACCTTATAAACTACTAGAAACTCTGAAATAAATGCGTTATTAAAAGCGGACGTAATAGACTATAGGACATGGATCTCAGTTTTATTGTGTGTATTTTACATTTTTTTGGCCCCTATATATACTGTATAGACTAGCAGTGTATTAATTTCACTTTATTTAAGGAGTACACCATGTTGAGGCATGCTCTTGTAGGAAATTAATCAGTGATGCAGGGGTGGGATGAAGTTACATATAGACTAGTAGTATATACACAAAAACACACACATTCAGCCAAAAACATGAAAAGAAAAGAAAAATAGTATGATGTATATTATATTAATATAATCTTATATTCTAAGATATATATTCTCTATAGCAATACATTTAGTATTAAAATATTAATTAAGTTTTTCATTTTCTGAAGTGTGTATACATTTTTGGCTGATTCTGTATAATAATTTACTTGACATGTAAAGGGTTATCTCAACAATAAATCAGATTTTAAAAAATAATTTTTTTATTGACTCTATCTGTAAAAAACAAAAAAACTAAATATTTAAAATAATACTATACAAATACAAATATAGAGCAAAATTTGAGCTGTATCCTAATGACTTTTTGGTTGGAGTACACTTAGTGGTGCCTAGGAGTAATGATAAAGTCTCCTACTTAGTGCACATATAAAGGAAGAAAGGATTGATTTGGGATTCTGAACAAACTGCTATTCTAAATAGCGAAACAGTTTTTTTTTTAAATATAATAAATTGTCATTATATTGTAATAAAATAATATTTAATGTCCATTATTTATAGTTTAATTTTGTATTAGGGTTATAGTAATAATAATAGTGTGCTTTTTTAAAAGACATATCTACGATGGAGGAAGCTCCGCCTCTTGCGGAAGTGACGCCGACCAATCGGATCGCCGGAGATGAACGTCACGTCAGCAGACGTCGTGCGGGGATTGGTATGCTAGCTACATTGAAACAATCCGAACAACTCGAGCGCTCCAACATTTCTTTCTTGGTTTTTGGTACATTGTAGCGTCGCAGCACTTCAAAGCGGATTCGTTAACGGTTCGGCGTTTGTGTTGTTTCCCGCAACATTGTTTCCCGGAGAAGGTTAACGGACAGAGCGCGAGAGTTTGTCGGTGTGTAAGTTTATCTCACGGTACTTCAAAGTCGGCTTTATAAAGGCAAGTGTGTAGTGTAGTGTAGCGCTCGCGCTCCGGTGCTGCACTGCTTTCTCTTTAAAAGAAAGCAATGTGTAAGAATGCACGCATCGGTTTGGATTGATCCGGACCAGCTAACGGTTTAACACCCGGTGTCTATTCATGAAAAAAAAAAATTTAATTTTTTATATATAGCGAGGCTTAAGTAACATTTTGGAGGATATGGCTCTTTGGACCTGCTGGAGCAGTGCGTGCGATTACTAACGCACTGGTTCCTGTTCTGGTTCCGTTCCTCCTCATGGACTTTTCCCCATTTTTTTCATGCAAAGATGTTTTTCTTCTTCTTCTTTCCTCGTGAAAGAAACCCGGTTGTATGCCTTCCAAGCGTGCATACCGACACTGATTCCGATTAAAGCACGTTCACACGTTCAGGTGAAAGCTACACGTTGGGTAGGAGGTAGTGAGGTAAGTGCACGAGAAGTAAAAAGTCGCCCACATGCTCTGGCTTTGGGATCTGGATCGGAAAAGCGTTGAACCCTTGCAGGCTGGTGGAAGATGGCCATGCTTCCCAGTAGGAGCGGGTGAGAGCACAACCTCAGGGCGCGTTGGATCTATCGACCCGGACCGAAGGACACATGCAGGCCAAAAAGCGGTATTTCATCTTGTTCTCCGCCAGCGCCTGTCTCGTACTGCTGCTGTATCTCGGTGGGGCGCAGATCGTTGGAAAGCCCCCAGGTGGCGGCGTTGGCAGCGGCCGGAATGGCCCGGAACCTCGCTGGCCCAGGTTCGTCGAGCACCTACAAACTTTCCGGACGTTGGATCGGGGGGAAAACGAGGGCGCCGCCCCGACGTCGCCGAGGGACAAGAGAGACGCCGTTTCCGGCGTGTACAAGGGTCGAATGTGCCGTATGGACTCGTGCTTTGATTTCTCCTTGTGCAAGAGGAACGGCTTTAAAGTTTACGTCTACCCTCAGGAGAAGGGCGAGAAGCTCTCCGAGAGCTACCAGAACATTTTGGCTTCGATCGAGAGCTCTAGGTTTTACACGACCGACCCGGGCCAGGCTTGCTTGTTCGTCCTCAGCCTCGACACCCTGGACCGGGACCAGTTGTCCCCGCAGTATGTCCACAACCTGAAAGCCAAACTCCAGAACTTGAACCTATGGAACGACGGCAGGAATCACCTGATCTTCAATTTGTACTCGGGGACGTGGCCGAATTATACGGAGGACCTGGGGTTCGACATCGGCCAGGCCATGTTGGCCAAGGCCAGCATCAGCACGGAGAACTTCAGGCGCAACTTCGACGTTTCCATACCTCTGTTCTCTAAAGATCACCCAAGGACAGGAGGGGACAGGGGGTACATGAAATACAACGCCATCCCACCGTTTAGGAAGTACATGCTGGTATTTAAGGGGAAACGCTATTTGACAGGGATCGGTTCGGATACGAGGAACGCCCTGTACCACGTCCATAACTCGGAGGATGTGGTTCTGCTGACCACCTGCAAGCACGGCAAAGACTGGCAGAAACACAAGGACGTGAGGTGCGACCGGGACAACGCCGAATATGACAAGTAAGTGGGGTTTGGGTTGCTGTGGTGGCAGGAGTTATATGTACTTCACACACACACACACCTACATATATAGCAGAAGTCTTTATTTAAGGGAATGTACAGCATGAGCTGCCAGCTGCCACGTCTGGTGTCTCACGAACGGTCAATCAGCCAATACGTCAGTCAGCTGCTTTTATCTCTAGGCAGCGAGGGACGCTCCTGAAAATAAATGTGAAAGCACTTCTTGTAACACAGGCATTGTTCTGCCGTCTGTTCACGACAAAGCAGCGAACGCCTGCGAGTCCGATCCTCATTATGAGAAGTTGATTTAGGCCCAGGTTTAAATGTCAACTCTTTCAGTAAGTCATGTGGTATTCAGGAGGAGAGTCTGCTCTTTCATAAACTCCAGGTGCCTCAGCTTGTCAGTCCAGTTTCAGGGGGGAAAAAAAAAAAAAAAACCTGTGTATGTCTTGTGCATGTGACTTATGAGTAAACTTCATCCTTTGTATAGCTCTACGACGCACACCCAGGTTAGACGACGGAATTCTCACGTGTCTGACTGTGCCATTCCTAATTCATACGGCTGCGCTGTCACAAGATCGAAACTCTTGTGGTTTTGGAAAACCCGAAAGCCAGGTGATGGACCGGTATGACTCGAAATGAAACAGATTTAAATAATTTCATGTCAGAGCAAATACCATGCTTTTACTTTTGGTACAATCTGGATAGAATCAGTGTCGTATCAAAGCGAGTCTAAGAATTTGAGAGTTCCGGTAGGTTAATATCAGCCATGTAGATGCTTAATCCGATTTGTTTTTCTCTTATTGGAATAAATATTTACGTAGGGGTAACGTTAGGTGATGTGACGGAAATTTTCTTGATCTGTAAACTTCATGAGAACGCTCGTCTCTCTCTCTCTGTCTCTCTCTCTTTCTCTTGCATTTCACACGTAGTAAAACAGCGAACCAACCAGATATGAGAATGAATTCTTATCAAATCATAATGCAGTATTTAAGGAAAAGTTGGGAAGCCTAAACTAAGCAATTCTTAATTAAATACTTTAAGCGCCTAAATATATACTTTATCAAATCACCTACTACTAGCCATAGTTATGTCTATGATATCAGTGTCACAAGGGTGGAATTGCTAAATTATTTATAATTTCCTTAAGGGATTAATACAGTCTGTCTGTCTATCTATCTATAATTACTAAACAATATGGCTTGAGGTTAATGTTTCCTTCAATTTCCTCACAGTGACACGTAAGATTTCAACTAACTTATAGGGACAGGAATCACCAGGGATCATCCCATATAATATTATCACGATACCTAGGTGATGATCATTTGCTGAGGACACCATATTGTGTGAATTGCTTAAAGCACACCTTCTGTAGGATTATAGAGGAACAGCAGCATTTTACAGCCTCAAATTAATATTAATGAAAAGGTAATTAAATATATTTTGGAGTCAATATGGCGACTGTGATACATCACTGAATCGATATTATTTTATTTATTAAAATATAATAATGAGCGTTCTCTAATGTTGGTTTTATTGATGATTGTTGAATGTTGTTTTTTGCGTGTCCATAAACTTTCAGATCCAACAATCGTAAAACCATGACTATACATACATTATTATTAGAAATTACCCATTTCTATATTTCATCACATTTATTCTCAGTTTAATTCCAAGTTTTTTAGTAATTTCAACTTCTGTGGTCTGACAAGATGTGCCTCAAAAAGCTTCACATTTAATGCACCAAACTGTCGTCTCTGTAACAGTAGTGATTCGTTGTTAATATAAAAAAAAACCTCTCTCTGTAATACTTTCCACAAAAGTCTTTCAAAATCCCAGTGTGGTTTTTAGAGAGAGAAAGAGGAAAAAAAATGCACGTTGTATAATCTATAGGTTTTTTTAATATGAAGGAACTGAACGGTCACATGACCAGATTATTCAGATTGCGTCGTCATATTTTATGCTCAGTTCCTCAATTTGGGTAATTTTTAAAAAATTGGACATCACGAGGGAGCGAGTCAGGATTATGGGGGGGGGAAAAAAAAGAAAAAAAAAAAACTATACATGAAGAATACACGAAGAAGAAACCCTAAGCAGTACCTGGGAGACACCGGATAGTGAGATTATACGGGATGATTACGGTACAGAGGCGCACAAGAGGAAAGACAAGCAGTCGAAGCGTGATGAAAGGATGTTCATATGAGAGAGTTATGAGATGAGTGCAGAGCAGGATGAGTGTTATGATTACAGCAGCAGGCTCTGGAGCATTCAGCTGAGATTAGTGACGCAAATAAGGACAAAACTATGGGCATAAACTTGTCTTTTTTTTCTTCCTTTTTTTTCTTTTTTAAAGCATGCGCTCACGTAGCATCAAATATCTCAGCCATTACACTTGGTTTCATCTTTGTTTTAATAGATTGTACAATTTGACAAACTTGACTTGACAAATTCCAAATTGGACTTGCACACTGAGACCAAACAGCCATCTCGGTTTGTTTTTCTTTTTGAAACCACACATCACCACACTCTCACAGATTAACAGAAACAATACCCATGATGCCAGTTGGGGGGAAGGAGGGGTGAAGGGTCACCATACTACAGGCCTTCATACGTTCTGCGTAGACATTTACCACCCAGCGGTCTATCAGCGGTGAGTAACCGCTTCCTGCCCGACCCGGGCGTGACCTCACAGCATGGCGGCGTGACCTCAGACTCGGAGTCTCCTGACGTTCACATGCCACGCACAGCAGTGACCTGGTGTAACGGCATCGACTACAGCGACGTGTCGCAGCTGTTCCGTCACGACCATCTGTCTCAGGGTTTATGACGGCCGAATTTCAGAATGGAAACATTTACAGAGTTGATGCAGCAGGGTGGAGAAACACAGACGGGGAATTTTATTATAAGGTAGAAATAACCGAGTTTCCTGGACTTGAAATACACAAATGAAGCACAAAAGTTTGCACGCTCTTAGAGAAAAGATCAGTTAAATTAAACAAAATTAAAAGATTTCTATTCTGATTGTTCCTCATGCTTTTGTTTTGTTGAAAATGTATAAAAAATATTTTTAATGAATTTTTTAAAATGTTTGTAATTATATTGTATAGGTTTGATTACCATTTCCCATTTAATGGCTACAAAAATTAATATACTTTAATATACGTTTTTTTTTTTTTTAATATTTAAAAATATCTTTTTGATTGAAATTTTGTTCAGACCCAAGCAGAAATAAATGTTTTTTTTTTTTTTTTTTAATGTAACTGTGAAAGTAAAAAGAAATGTCTGTTAACGAGGGACAGGAATCGCTAGGGATGCCCCGATACAATATCACGATATCCAGGTGCAATTTCGATCTGTATTGCGAATCTTTTGGTATCTCAATTTTATAAATAATATTTATTATTATTTTTTTTTTTGCCCTGATTTTTTTCTTCTTACAATTCTAAGCAAACTTAGCAAATAAATTCTTGTTTATCACTTTAAATACAAACTTGGCGTCCCGTGGTTCGGAGGAAACACCTGATAGTCTTCGGCCCTCCCGACTGAGTGGTAGTAGCCTTAATGTGGGAGCCCCCTAGTGACGGGAAGGAATTGGACACGACTAAATTTGGGAGAAAATCGGAGAAAGAAAAATAAATTAATTAATTTAAAAAATACAAACTGTGGCAATAGATAAATAAAAAAATTCCCATATCTGTTCCCATTTTCTTTTTTTTTTTTTTTTTTTAGTTTTTAGATCTAACATTTTATATGCTGGCTAAATGTACTAGAGATGCACAAAATTGCAAAAAAGTTGTGTAAAAAGTGAGTGTGTATATCTGAGTGGAGTTTGGATGTTCTCTCCGTGCTTGGTTGGGTTTCCTTTGGGTGCTCTGGTTTCCATTCACAGTCCAAGTACATGCCGCGTTGCCAAATCCTCCAATTTTGGTCAAGATTCCAATTTGCTCACAGTGCATGTGGACTGGGTGTGTATTGTATGTTCTTTTGGGATGAGTTAGCGTCCCATCCAGGATGTTCCCTGAGCACCCTGGGAAAGGCTCTCCGATATTGGTGACGGAACACTCTTGTAGTGGTCGTCTCCTAGTCTCAGATTTGACCTTTAGCCTCTAGACGACTTTCAGTCAGTTCACAACAGTGCATCGAGTCTTTCAGTGACTAAGCTTTTCCAAGTGCTCTTGCTTTTAAATGATTTTTTTTCCTCCCCCTCCCCTGGCGTCATGTGGCTTCGTTCTCACACGCCGGGTGTATTATAATTAGTCTGAATTAGTCATTCAGCAACACATTAGACTGCCGAGATGTTTTTTGAAGTCTTTCATGCTGAAATTTGTCGCGTCTCAATCGTCGCAGTGTGGTAAGAACTTTAATGTTGCTCGTTAAAGTCTCAGATCTTGAGAGGGAACAGGGTTGTGTCCTGAACAAAAGCATTTCTTTTCTCTTTAAAAAAAAAAAAAAAAAGTAATGTTGATAAATCCTAAACATTACATTTCAGACTAATTTATCTAGTCACGTTAAGCTGATTGAGCCCAATTAGTGGCTAGCTAGAGCGCTGATTAGTAATTAAAGATGTACTCGTGTGCATAAATTCACACCGCGATAAGGTCTGGTGCTACATGTACGCTGCACAAGATTCACATTTAGGTTTTAAAGGAGTCATTGGATAATTAAAGGTTCTTTGTTGTTAGAACCGCGGCTTCCACATCGATAACTAAATGTCTCTTTAAACGTCTGGCTTTTGCTGCAATGGTTCCTTAGATGCTTAATGTTTCTAGCTTGATGGTGGACCCTGTGTAGAATGTTTTTTGGTTTCCTCCAATTGGACAAACTAAAGAATGACTTAAGATGATGTATTTGTGTATTTGATTAATGAAGGATATAAAAGGACAGACACTGATGTCCGAATACAAAAAGATTAATCCAGTGGCGCACGCCAAAGGAGAAACACTTAGATTCCTCAAAGATTCTTTGGATGTTTGGAAGGTCTGGTATTTGTAACCTTTTCTGTAACCCTTCTGTATTAGGATTCTACATTCTCAAGAGTGAACAGCCTAATAAGTCTAAAGTCCCAGAAAGAGAGCATTTATCTTTTAGAAACAATGATCTCTGCAGTGATTCCTTGGATGAATGAAAGATTTTAACATACATCGACAATGA
This sequence comes from Clarias laeviceps, assembly GCA_030014305.1. Classification (NCBI taxonomy): domain Eukaryota; kingdom Metazoa; phylum Chordata; class Actinopteri; order Siluriformes; family Clariidae; genus Clarias; species Clarias laeviceps. The sequence goes on along the minus strand of JAQMYJ010000019.1, from coordinate 2,783,332 downwards.
CGACAAGAACCTTCTCCGAAATCCACAACTACAGGGTCCTACACAGGATCATTACCCATTTTGCACCAAAGTGAACCAGGTGCAAGTTCAGAGTCAGTTCAATCGCGTACCTCGTAAGAACTGTCTTTGTTTTTCCAAGGGCTAGAAAGGCACGTCATTACATCACTGTATATGTCCATCTACACAAAAATGCGATTACTAAGCACAAAAACAACAATTGCGAGCTTCAACATGGAGTGGCAAGCAGTTCTCCTGGCCTTGCAAGCCTACTTTGGGATCAAACCATCATTCCTAGAAGGCATTGAGCTGCCCACCGAGTCCATTCTTTTAAATGTGGCGGTCACAAACTTTCAGTTGTTTCAGCCGTTCATGATGACGTAAGCCGTTCTTTGTCTCAGGCCAGCAAAGTGTTGGTGTCGCCGCCTTGGAACCGCTTGTTTCATCTAAGGACACCAGCTAAGAACTGGCTCTAGAACTGCCTTGGTGGAAAAAGGGTACGGCCAAAGAACCCTTCAGGGGGTATATGTACTTTTGTAATCGAAGGTTCCATAGCTCGCTGGTCTTCTAAACCATGGGTGGTGAGTTCATTTCTCAGAAGCAGTGGCAGAGGTTTAAAGGTTCTGAGTTATTGATCAGAATGTTGGTTTTCTCAATGGTTCTTTGGATGGTTCCTCTAGCGAGGGGTTGTTCTGGGAATCTTATTTTAAACCCAAAACTGTTGGTAAAACTTTCTCCTCTGGAGTTAAACATCTTAAACATCAAGAGTGCGCAGTCACTCCCAGAAGCAAGGGTTCTACAATGGTTCCTTGGATGGTTAAAGGTTCTAGTAGTATATTGGAAACAAATAATTGTCAAGTACTCCAAAAAATGAACATGCACACTTCGGATAGAGTTTTTTTTTTTTTTCGGTTTAAAAAAAAAAAAAAAAGAGTTCCTTCGTTGGATGCCCTAGATTCCTAGCCTCCTAAAATGATTCTACTGGGAACCCTGCGTGATCCTCCATAAGGAAAAGCAAAGAACGCTTAAGGGCATAGGGTCTTGGAGGAAATGGTTGTATATTGATTCCTTGGATGTTTAATGGTTCCTACTTTTTTTTTTTTTTTTTTCCTCAGAGTTTTGCTTGGAACATCGAGTGAAGAACGTCTTACTTTACTAGATATATCTGCAGTCTTTATCTGCTTATAGCTGTTGATGTAAATGTGAACATTTACTGCTTCTAATGTGCTCTGGAAATGAGTAACTACAAGAATATTGTTAGAATAATGCTTGTTAGAACACAAAACAAGGGTTCTTTGTGCTTCTTTATGGTTTAACAGGTGATAAACAGTACTTGGTTTTGTAAAAGGGTTCTAGTTTGTATGGATCCTTATGCACAGGCACTTGAAGAGCAACTAAGTGAAGGGTTGTCGCCCGTATCCAGTGTTGTTGGATTCTGTATATAGAACATTTTAATGTTTCTGACAAATACACGACTGGAAAAGAGTCCAAAGAGGTTGAGGATTCTTATTGCAAATCAAGTTTTTTTTTTTTTTTTGTGCTAATGGGATATTTAATGAGAAGTTTAGTGTCCTGACCTTGAGCTTTCAACTGAACTCAACAACCAGACGCAAATCTGACTCATGCTGACGCTCTGAAACATTAATACAATGCGTTCTGTCAGCATTCTGTCAGAACCAAGTCAATGATTTTATTTATTTAATTTTTTTTGACAGAATTGTGCGTAATTTCCACATGATGATAAAACATGCATAGTGCGTATTGTTTTTTACAAGCAGGCAGCTGCTAATTCTCTCTGCTACTCTCTCCTACTAGCCATAGGTCCATGACACCACACACACACCACACACACCCCACACAACAAACACACACACACCACACACACACACCACACACACACCACACACACCCCACACAACAAACACACACACACCACACACACACACACACACACCCCACACACACCCCACACACACACACCCCACACACACACACCCCACACACACACCCCACACACACACACACCCCACA
>JAQMYJ010000019.1:2747926-2757976 GCA_030014305.1 Clarias laeviceps | reverse complement strand
TTTTTTTTTTTTTTGTTTTTTTTTTTTTTTTTTTTGTGTGCGTGTGTGTGTGTGTGTGTGTGTGTGTGTGTGTGTGTGTGTGTACAACGATGCTGATAAAATACACGATCAGTGTTTCTTTTGAGGCGGACATTCCTTCAGCTCGATCTCGTTTTCTTAGCAACGCAGAGCTCTCTGTGAGGGATTAAAGACGCTGCTCTCCTCCTACACACACGCACACACACACACACAGCAAACAGACTCAGCGTCAGTACTTTTTAAAAAAGAACAGCCTGTGGCATAAACGCACACCATCTCTTTATTTTAGAGAATGTTACAGTTTAACTCGAAGTGCTTGTGTACTGGAATGTTTAGTCAGTCAGTTTTTTTAAACATTACCCATAATGCTGTTCAACTCCTACTTAGTGATTGTTAGTCCTTGCTTCAGCTTTACTTGAAGAATGCGATGCAGCTGCGCTTTAGGGCTTCACTCTGCCAGCTCTCTTACTTCCTTATCTGTACAGTCTGCTCAAACACACGAGCTTCAGGATTTATTTGGACAGCAAACTCTAATCCTCATCATTTACGAGATCGTTAGATTTGTTTTTTACGCCTTCGTTTTAAACACCCTTAACACTGCCAGCCATAACAGTGTCAAATTGAGATGAAAAAGTATCAATGTTTTAATACCAATCTATATTTTAGGGTGGAGTTGTTCTTGTTGTGTGTGGGATATATAACCGTGTGAGTGTAGTGATGTTGCTTGAGTGTGTGCTGAATTTTTTCTGTATGAGGGAAGCAGATGGTGTGGAGCACGGTGGGTCATGACACTCCGAAGCTCATGCAGTCTCTCTCAGACTAAACATGTTTCCATCTGTCTCACAAATTTGAGGTGGATTTCTGAGAAAGTCAAAGGCAAAAGAGATTATTAATCATAACCTACTATTATTATGTGAAGCAACTGACCAAAACCCAGAAAATAATGATATCGTAATGAATAATAGGATTGATGATATAGTTAGCTAATACATAGCTAATTAATATGAATCAATGCGAACAATGTAGGGACCAAACAATGTGATATATTTTGTTTTTTATTATGAATTTTTTTTAAGAACAGCATTTCCTGTTTTCATATCAACAAGAATTTTACCTCAGATTTGTTGATTAAATTAGCAGAAAAATCCTTACTAGTAACACAGTTATTTCCTTTTGTTTCATATGTTTGGATTTTTGTGGAAAAAATAATTATAATAATTACCAAAAATAAAACTCAGTCACACGACAACAGAGAAATTAAAGCATCAAATAGTTGCTGGGGAATAAGCTAGCTAGCATTGCCTCCTTTAAATCTTTAATACAAAACAATTTGAAGCGAGGACGACTATGGAAACCTGACAAAATTATCAAGAATATCAACATTTACCTCAGTAATGAAGGTAAAATGGTAGGAAATGAATTATTTATAGCTAGACTTGAATTAAATTTGAAAAATCATGAATGCTAATCAAAAAAGCATGTAGGCCTTGTTTGTGTGTGTGTTTACCTTCAGTATGTGCAGTTAAAAACCAGACAGAATAAGAAATAATTTCAATATTTTCCTCAGATGTTGTGGTAAATTAAGAAACTAAAAAAAGACTGTTACTACAATTACATATCTACAGTAGTTAGCACTGAATGCTAACCAAACTGCCATCTAGCCCTTGGTTTAGTTTGTTTGTTTGTTTTTAAAATGTGTCTACTGTAAAGTTAAAGACAAAGTGGAAATCATACGTGTAGAATCAAAGGGAGAGTGAAAACAAGACAAAACATTTTTCATGATTATCAGCATTTCTCTCACAAACGTTGGTAAAATGTTCATTAAAGATTATGCTATAATTGTATTTGACTGCTAAACAAGTCTAGGATAGACAGTACCATTAAAGTTACACACATTTTAACGGCAGAATTATGAACTCATCCTGAGTATCAGCACTTGGCTTAAATGTGGCGGTAATTCACTGAGGTAAACAGTGTGACTGTAATTACGTTATAATTACATTGAATGGTAATTAAACCTCAATTAAGCCCTCGCCTCTCACTTTTTTTTTAATATTGGTTATGTAATGGCGCCCTGTAAACCAGACAAAATACCCTATTATCATTGTTGTTGTTAAATTGCTAATAAAATTAGTTGGGTAGCTACAAAGACACTGTAATTATGCTTAGCATTTAGTGCTAACCAAAGCTACATTATTGTAGGCACTGTAAGGAAACAGGTGGTGAAATAATCAAATAAATCGAAATTTACCTCACAAAAACATAAATTATGTACATTCAAAATGTATTGTCCCATAGGAGATAATGTAAATGCAGATAATCCATTTCAGCCACCCTAAAAATATTACCATATTCCCAATTTCTAACACTGTAATCATATTTTTCAAACTACTATTACACTGCAAATAACACAGCCTACAAACTAAACTTTAAAAAAGATTTTTTTTTTTCTTTTTCTAGCAACTCTGAGTTTCTATGTATTCGGCAACTGTTCCAGGTCGACATGTTTTATATAGTAGTTTGCTATACTATTGTTGTTTGTATTGTATACTATCTGTTCTATTGTTGTAACACATTCCTGCGCCTGCAATACAAATGGATATGAGAGTGCGTGTGAAGATCCCGAACCGGACCTGCTGCACTGCAGTGTGTTCTGAAGCAGATCCGATTTTATTTCCTAAGCCAGTTCCTCAGGCTGTCCCAGTTACCCAGCATGCCCCTGCTGTGCTGTGGTGGATCACCCTTTCCAGGGGTCACAACCTCCCAGCCCTCTCGCTCCTTGGCTCAGCTGACGCTCTTGGCTTTTAATTAAGAGATCTCAGAGCCTGCAGCTGACTCCAGATTACCTCTTCACTGCCACGTCTCGAACAGCTGTTTTCTAACAACCGAGCTAAAACAAAAAGCCCTCTGCGTTATAGGCCAACCGAACTTGAAAGTGATGAAATGGTCCCCTTGTAGTGTATTTCTTCTCAATGAGGGTTTATGAGGCAAAACCACATGGATTGTCATAAAGATGTCGGAGCAAATAAACTGCAAAAATTGAGGCCTGTTGGAAAACGTAAGCAGCTTTGGCTTGGGTTTATACTTACTCGTTTGCAGCTGTTTGTCTAGAATCCAATCTAGAGCTATTAAAAAGCAGACGGTCATAGAAGACCTATTTTTTTTTCCTAGATATAATGCTGATATCACTGCGCAGTGTATTGCCCAACAACATTATTTACACAATCATAAATCAGAATCAGATTAATTGGCCGCGTATGTTAACACCCTCTAGGAATTTGGTACTGGCAGTTAGTAATGCTCAATAAAATATATAATTATCACAAATAATGATGTATCTATTGTAATGCATGATTCACATGAAATATCCAAGTCAAGCAGAGAGTAATAGTCAAAAGTCTGGAAACACCTTCTAATTGCATGATCTTTCTTGATTATTATTTTCTACTTTGTAAAACAATTCTAAAGGCGTTCAAAATATAAAATAATCTCCTTTAAACAGTTGATATTGAGATGTATCTGCTACTTACGCTCTGTAAGATCTAATCTGAGGAGCTGTTTGTTAATTGGTGATTTCTGAGGCTGGTGACTCTAAATGAACTTCTCCTTCAGCAGGGAAGTTTTTGTCTTCCTTTCCTGGGATGGTCTTTCATCATGGTGCTTGATGGGTTTTGCAAATGAATTTGACACAATACTGTTCTTGCAAGAACTGATCCAGAACAGCTGACCTTCATGTCATAAAATAACAACCGACTGATGTTACTTAATATGCTAATGTCATGTGTTATTTTAGTTATGAAATCTCCAGTATTGTTCTAGAATGTAAAAAAATAAATCACTAAACAAAAAACATTGATTTTGAAGGTGTGTCCAAACCTTTGACCGGTATTGTATACATCCTATCTTCATATTTTGCTTCCAAAGAGCCAGACTTTCTTTTATTTTTATTTTAATGTAGTCTTTCGGAATAGTCCTTTAAGTTTTTTTATGTTTTTGTTTGTTAAGCCACACAGTGACCTGTGAATCATTCAAGCTTTAAAAAAAAGCATCTAATTTAAGGCATGAACCAGTGAGAAACTGGTGCAGATGATAATGACCGATGATCAGGCCGGTGATTAGTATATTGGTGATGCTGAATCTGAGTGGTTGAAACAGACGAGAGGGGAAATGAGGTTGATGCTAAGGTTAGGTTGTTACATTAACAACCAACAACACCAGACTTATTGAACCGAGCAAGAGAAGAAATGCAAGATTGCAAACGACCTTAGATGGCACGAGAGATGTGTCTTTATTTATTTGAGCTTTCACTTAATCACGGACGCTGAAGGCTCAGAAGTAAGCGCGCTGTGGGTGCAAATAATTTGAAACCACAACGAATCACCACAGCGCAAGGAAGTCCCACACACAAGTGCAGCCACAAGAGCAACATGCAACACCGGCTTCCAAGAAACATTCAAGAGCAACACGCTGTCAACACGCTGAAAATGGTCCGTGTAATGAAAAGTCGAGTGCAATAGAGCACATCTCGAGTTTGCGCTTAAAGCCAGTTTTCCGATGAAGCTGCCATCCACTTTCACTGGTCTTTGTGCATTTTTATGTGCTTCTCTTTGCTAGATGTAAGCTCTTCACTTTGGATTCATCTCAACACCTTGTGGCTTCTGATATCAGGCTTTGGTGATAAGTGGTTTCTAAATAGCTACTAAACCGTACGCATCAGCATTTTGCGAAACTCATAGTGTGCACTCTGTGGTTTTACAGTTTACACAGCAATTCTGAGAATTTTTACTGTCGATCTTGATAGAAAAAAAACTTTCTAGAATTAGTTTGAGACGCTCACATAACGTGTGTATTAGTTGTCACCGGAGTGTGATAATCTGCTGTTAATTTCGAGCAAGATGTAATGCATGGGCGCATCATCGAAGCGAAAATAAAAATAAAATGCACATTTTTTTTTGCATTAAGGTTTTTAACGATTCTGCATTACAGCTTACGTTTGTATGTCTTCAGTTTTTCCAGGCTGAATGATTTCACATGTTTATTTTTTATTTTTTGGCCTGGAAGGCTCTTCATCTTGGAGCTTTTTCATCAGCCACAGTTTCCAGCCAAGTAAAGCAGAAAGAAATCATAGTCAACCACCTAAGTCATTTTTCAATAAGCTAACACAAACCCTACTGAATCCTACCTGTAAAACACTTATTTCTCTACTTTCTCCCAGTGAAGAAATTATATATAAAAATATGTATTACACTCCCTGTCCTCCAAGTCAAATAATAAGCAGATTGCTGTAGTTTTTTTTAACGATTAAAGACAATTAATTTTTGATGTTTTCTATGAGGCTTTGATGTTTTCTTTGATCTTTGGCATTTACAGAAGGAGTCGCCAGTGTCAGCGCATTATAGCAGTTAGGGAGACGTTTTCCCCTACATGAAAGTCCTCAGGACAAATCAGTGTAGGCATTTTAATTTGTCAGTAACTTGACCATCTGCATTTTTAAAAAAAAATTTGAAATCCTATACTAATGGACAAAATAAACATTAAACGTATAAATTTATTTAAAAAAATTATCTTTGTCAAATAAATACAAACGTTTGTTTTTTTTGTTTAGTTTTTTATATATACACATATATACTGTGTGTGTGTGTGTATGTGTGTGTGTGTGTATATATATATATATATATTTATTTATTTATTATTATTTTATTTATTTTATTTTTTTTATTTAAAGTGTATCCGTAAGTTCCACCAGAAATTGAAGCGTTCTGATGGCCCTCTCTCTCTCCGTTAGCGTTGTATAAAGTGGTCATGATGGTGTGAAGCTAAAATGCACAATCTGAACTTTTTCCTTACTTTTAATACCAAGACACGTCAGCTGGACGTCATAACATGGTAAACTCAGTGCACGGCGCCCCCTCTTAGTGTGGAGCAGAATTTTGGCAGAAAAAAAAAGCTAAGATTTTTGCTTTGTACCAGACTTGGCATTAAACAATTAACAATAGATGTTACACATCATCCTTTAAAACCTGAGAGAAATAAAGATGCTTGAAGCAAATCAGACCTCGAGTGAGTCAGTAATCTGCCTACAATTCACAGTATGATTGTCAAGTTTCGTAATAAGTAATATAATTCGTAATATATTAGTTATAATATTAAGTAGTATAATAAGAATAAAAACTCTTTAGGATGTAGGATTATTAATCAAAATAAAAAACCTGTACCTTCATACTGGTAACTTCATTGCACCTTGGGGAGCAACATCACATTATTGATTTTTTTTTTTCATGCAATAGCAAGGCACAGACGGAGTTAAAATGTAATTATTGAGAGTTTTGTCAGATTTTTTTCTTTTCTTCAAATAAACAACAAAACTTTTTTGGAATCTAATTTTACAGAAAGAATAATTGGAGGACTCGAGCCAGAGTGTTGGACCAGAGTGTATTAATTAATGACTAACACAGTAGATAATTAATTACCCAGGTTCACCTTTAAACTGTTTGGACTCAGAGTTGAGGTTTGAGAAGGAGAGAGAGAGAGAGAGAGAGAGAATCAAGACATTGTGTATTTTTTATTCAACCAGTCCACAATAGTACACTAGCTTAGTATCCGATTTTATCTAAACAATCCGATATGTATGTGTCTGCGTGTCTGCGTGTGTGCGCGCGTGTGTGTGTTTTAGATAAAATAATTTGGATGCTGAGATAGTGTAGCATTGTTTTTTGTTTTTTTAAATATGTGTGAAAGACTCATTGCCAGTTATCGTAAATGCTTGATTGCAGTTGTTGCCGCCAAGGGTGGTACAACCAGTTATTAGCTTTAGGGGCAATTACTTTTTCACACAGGGCCAGGCAGGTTTGGACAGCTTTTTTTCCCCTGAACAAAATGAAATCATCATTTAAAAATTGTGTTTTTGTCTTTACTCAGGTTCTCTTTGTGTAATCTTAAAATTCGTTTGATGATCTGCATCATTCAAGTGTGACAAATATGCAAAAAAAAAAATTTAATTAAGTTCAGAATTAATTCTGAATTAAGGGGGCAAATACTTTTTCACAGCACTGTGTATCGAACTCTGTGCTTTATTGTATGCATGTCGTGATTTTTCAGAAAAGTCTTCAGGCGGCACTGTGGCCTCACACCATCGGGGTCGAAACACCAAAGTGTGTGTGTGTGTGTGTGTGTGTACGTCCTCATGTGCCCTTCAATGACAGACACCCAATCCAGGTTGTACCCCGCCTCATGCCCCGAGTCCCCTGGCATGACCCATACTGTATCTCCGTTGGTCCGCCTCTGTGCTCGTCTCTTTTCACATATTCATTGAATTTCATTCTGGATTTATTCACTTAAGCATGTTTTGTGTGTCTGAAAGGGTGTGTAGTCTGAAAGGGTGTGTAGTCTGAAAGGGTGTGTAGTCTGAAAGGGTGTGCAGTCTGAAAGGGTGTGCAGTCTGAAAGGGTGTGCAGTCGCAGCGTCAGCCTTGTGTGAAGGTAATGGACGACCGTCTCACACTCGGGCATGTAGAAGTCCACTGACCTCCTGTGTTCACTCAGTTTATTGAAAAAGCTCAGTGTAATGGACGTGTGAGGGTTTGAAAGGGACTTTTCCTCTCTTTTGTTCAGAAAAGACGCATTATGGGACATGGGGGAAGTGGATTCCAGTTGAGATACTTTATATTTAGAGAGAGACAGATATGGAGAGACACTTTCTCTCTCTCTCTCTCTCTCTCTCTCTCTGTCTTTCTCCCCGTCTTGCTTTGTCTTGCTCTGCGTCCCCTCTCTCTTTCAATCGTCTTTCTCACTGTCCCTCTCTGTGTCTTTTCTCTTTCTCTCTTTCTTTTTCTTCCTTTATGTCTTGCTCTGTGGCTCTCTTTCTCTCTCTCTCTCTCTCTCTCTGTCTCTTTCTATTTGTCTTTCTTCCTGTACCTCTCTACGTGTCTTACTGTGTCTTCTCTCTCTCTCTCTTTATCTATCTGATTGAGCATATTTCTTCTTCTCTTTTTTAATTGTCTCTCTCTCTCCCTGTCCTGGTCTGCATGTCTCACTTTGTGTGTCTTGCTCTTGTATCCCCTCTCTCTTTCTGTCTCTCTTTGTCTGTGTGTTTGTATTTGTTTCCTCTGTCTCTTTCTTGTTTCTTTGCCTTCCTTTTTGTCTCTGGCTCCCTTTGTTTATGCGTCTCTCTTTTTTTTTTTTCTTTTTCTTAGTGTCTCCTTTTTTGTGTGACTCTCTCTTAGGGTCTGTCTTTCTCTCTATCTTTCTTTTTCTGACTTTTCTCTCTCTCTATGGTGGTTCTGTGACTGTCTTTCATGCTCATTCATGCCTGTCTCTCTCCCTCTCTTCTTCTAGATCTATCTTTATTTCTGGGTCTGTCTCTCGCTCTATCATTTTTACCCCCCTCTCTCTCCATGCATCTCTCTCTCTTTTCTTTTTGACTTTCTTTGTCTTTGTCTCCATGTCTTCCTCTGTTTCTCTCTCTCTCTCTCTTTTTTTGTCTTAGTCTTTATTTCATACACCAGATTGATTTTCTAGTGAAAGAGAGCTGCTTCTCATCTTGTTCTCGTTCTCGGTCACTCTGATCTGTTTAGCTTCTTTTTTTTTTTTTTGCCTCATCAGCTCATCAGTGCGCCTGCCAGGCCTGCGACTGACATCATTACAGTATCCGTCTCTGCGCTCGGCCTCGCGTCTCGCTCGTAAAGCGTCTGCCAGGAGAATAAATGGAAATGAAAGCAGAAAGCTTTCTGCGATCAAATTTAAAGCGTCTTTGTCTCCCTAATGCTGGCGCAGAAGTGCTTTCCGAATGGTTACTGAGTGATTCAGGAGCAGTTTTCCTTCCTAAAGCTGGAGCCGAGCAATTTAAAACAGATTGTTTTTTTTGTTGTTGTTTTTTTTCCCCCTTATTACAGACCTAATTTTATTTGCAGCCGTGCAATCTGTAACGTTTTCCGTATAAAGGTTGATAATACGCTGAGTGAATAAAACATGTCGAAGTGTAAAGTGATGAATAAAAATGCTTTTATTTATGCTTTTTATAAACGCCTTTAAAGTTTGCTTTTTTCACAAAGCCACAGAAGTACCGGAACGTCATCCAGTCTCACGTAGATGTTAACATAGGTCTCAGAAGTGTGTGTGTGTGTGTGTGTGTGTGTGTGTGTGTGTGTGTACACATGTTAATGATCCACCTGGAATACTCATCACGCAATACATTTCTTCACACCTCAAACTCCCTGTGATTGACTACTGATAAGCCACGCCCTCACCAGAGAACAGCCGTCGGGGGAGGGGAGTCTTCTTATATGAGGTCACAAAAAGGGGAAAATCTAATCCACTTATTTCAGCCCTGGACAATCCAAAAATGGCACAAGGACAAAAAGCATATAAATGTATATGAAGAGAGAGATGTGGCGGTTTAAGAAAAACATGCTTGGTTTATGGAACGAGTCTCCGGTTTTAGTATGTTTTTCGTTTCTTGTTAACTTTAAAAAGCTAATTTTGTTCTTTCATTAAGTCTTAAAGAAAAAGAATAGAAAGAATGATGAGAAATACTGTTTCTAACTGTTGTGTTAGAAAAAAACTCACATTCTAGCGGGAAATAGATAAACCGTATGATATTGAAAAGAGTGCAAGCGGCAGTGAAGTTCTGTGGAATAAAAGAAATAAAACATTTCTGAATACTAAAGACGGGATGGAAATCTATTGTCACCCATCGCGATTCTCTGACAGCAACTATGTCTTTTTTTATATGTTATATATTTTTGATTAGCTTTTAGTTTATGCATGCTTGCAATTTTATTTCTTTGTCTGGCTTTCTCTCCCTGTGTCTTTCTTGTGTGAGACTGTCTCTCTCTTTGTGTCAGTGTTTCTCTCTCTCTCTCTCTCTTTCTTTTTCTGACTGTCTCTAGGTCTCTCCTCTCTCTCTATGATGACACTGTATTTGTCTCTCTTTTTTGTGAGACTGTCTGTCTCCTCTGTCTCTCTCTATGATGACACTGTATTTGTCTCTCTTTTTTGTGAGACTGTCTCTGTCTCCTCTCTCTCTATGATGACA
>JAQMYJ010000019.1:2693622-2706476 GCA_030014305.1 Clarias laeviceps | reverse complement strand
CCCAAAAACAATATTATAATAACAAAACAATACCATATAGTCTTACAAACGTTATTAATGCCTAACCAAGACAAATGGACTTTTTAACAAGAAGAAACGACAACGAGATGTGATTTTTTTTTTTGTTGTGGTTTTAATTTGTAAGACAACACTGCCATCTTGCCTCAACACTTCTCTGGAGTTTGAAACAAAAATGGCGGCCGTACATTTCATAAGGGGTGGTGGGCGGGAAGACAGTCAATCATCCGTTGCCCTCAGCCAATCATCACACGGCGCTCGAGTGCCAATCAGGCGCAGTGCTGTCAGTCAAGGCACGTTAGTCCCGCCCACGGGCGAATTTTGACCGTAAACATCCCGCTGATTTTGAAAGCGTCGCTGAAGCGGGAGGAAGAAAAGCGGCCGCCATTTTGGTTCGATTCAATGAGAGGGACGAGGAAGGAGGGAAACAAGTTGTAAACTTCTCTTTTGGGCTGGGAAGGGAGAGCTTCTCCCACTCAGGACTGGAACGGGAAAAAATATTATTTGATGGTGAGTCCGATTTCGCGTTGATATCAACAATAAGATTAATAATAACGCGAATAATATCGGAGCCGTTTTTTTCTGCAACCACTTGCTAGTTGCACAGCAGCTTACGCGGCTAATATCTTCGCTAGCTAGCAGCTAACCGCTTGTTTGTTTGTTTTACGTTAACCTAGCTTGATGTTTTGTTAATAAAGAAGCGAATGTATAATATCTCCAGCATGTCTAGGATTAATAAAAGCATTTTAGCATGTTTGTTGTTAAAAAAAGAAAAAAATACGTGAATATTAACGAATGTTATTGGATGCTAAGCTAGCTAGGTAGGTAGCTAATATGCGAAACCTGTCGATTTGTTAATCTAGCTGGTTTTAATGACTTGTTGCTGTTGTTGAAGGCTTATTTTAAATGCTAGCTCGTTTTCAGAAGAAAAAAAATCCGGCTTGACTTGTTTTTAGGACGATTTGTTTTTAACTTCGGTTGCCAGATATTTCGCCTGAAGTAACGTTATTTTGCATATCGAGCTCTGTTAGCTCTAGTTTTTAAAAAAAATAATAATCATCATCTCTGTTTTGGTATGTATTACACCTTTACTAGTTATAGTTATTTATGTTTTATTATATGTATTTTAAAAAAAAATCCGTTATGTATTTGTGTGAATTCTATAAATGGTTCATAATACATTTCTCAGCCTTAATTATAATTTTTTTTTGGTGTTAAAATGATAAAAAAAAAAACTAGGTAGATTTCTCAAATTGCGTCTATAAAAAAAAAAAAAGGGTGAGGGGGCACATTGTTATGGTCATGATTTGAGTCGTGTGTTCTAATCCACCTAGGTTTAGCAGACCCTCACACTTTTTTTGAGTGAACTCCGGGGCAATGTTTTACGCCCACTTCGTCCTCAGTAAGCGAGGGCCGCTGGCCAAGATCTGGCTGGCGGCCCATTGGGACAAGAAACTGACCAAAGCCCACGTCTTCGAGTGCAACCTGGAGAGCAGCGTGGAGAGCATCATTTCACCCAAGGTACACTATTATCTCTGCTTTTATCGAATAACTAGTTCAGTAGATGTGTGCGAGACTAACCAAAAAAAAAAAACTCAGTTGTCTTCTTTATTCTTTTTAGTAGATATATTTTTTTCCCCACCAGATTGATTTTTGTTTCCCCGCTGTTAAAGAAAACCGAGAGAGTCTAGAGTTCACAAATTGATCTCGAGTTTCACTGACAGAAATACCCCCCCCCCCCAAATAAAAAAATAAAATAAAGCCCAGTTCGCGCATTAAGGTCACATGCGTAAAAGAGAACCAGATGCACTGTTTCTTTATAAAATGGCATCACTTCAATTCATTTTTATTTATATACAGTGAAACCTCAACATACAAATTTAATCTGTTCCGGAGGCGAGTCTTAAGGCTAAATTTCGTATCTCAGAACACATTGTCTTATAGGAAATAATATAAATGCATATAATCCGTTCCAGCCACCCTAAAAATATTACCAATTTCCAACACTATAATCATATTTTTTGCCTATAAAAACAATCGAAACATTTAGAAAAGACATGTAAATTAAGTCAAATATGAAATAAATAGACGTTAAACTTTTCTTAACCTAATGAACTTTTCTTAATTTATGATTCCTCCTGTCACCGGCTGCTTTAAAAACTAAACTAAAAGTGGCTCCCTTTACTTCTTGCTATCGTCCTCGCTAACATTCTTGGGACCTATGTTGCTATGTCTTCACTAAATATTGCACAAAATGCAAAGAAAAAAAACACACACAAATGTAATTTCATTTGTCTTTCCACTGGTGCAAACAAGTTTTGAACGGCTCCCGGACATACGTGCAACTTAGGCGACGTTTGACTAGGTTTGTTTGCTTGTATGCCGTTTTATTTATTTTTTTATTCCTTGCAAAATTTCATTAATTAAGTTGAAAATTCATGAGGCGTCGCATTCATATGCCAAGATACCACTGTAGCGCTTTTAACAATGGTTACTTGCAAAACAGCTTTACAGACTCTTAAAGAACATTATGGAAATGAGTATGAAATGTGTGAGAAAATGTGTATAAATCAAAACAATCACATCGTTCCTGGTGAGCAAGTAGCTGTAGGCGATAGTGACGAGGGAAAAACTCCCTGAGATGGCAATAGGAAGAAACCTTGAAAGGAACCAGATTCAACAGGGAACGTTTAAGTTAATACAGAGTCCACTTTCATTATTGGAGGCTCAGGTACAAAACTGTTTGTGGGAATTTCAATCCTGAACTATTGAGCGATTGCAGTCACAAGTCGAGTCTGGTTCCGTCCCCGGTCTCGCACACATTCCATACAGACCACACAGGGCCTCCATGGAACGAAATCTTCAACTCAGTTGATGAGCGTGCTCTTAAAAAAAAAAAAAAAAAGCTAATAATTCAGTTTATACAGTCTATATACAGTACCCGCCAAAAGTTTGACCTTATTTTATATGTTCTATAAAAAACAAACTGCAAAACTATAAAATAACACTTATGGATTTAGATAATTAATCCATAAGTGTTATTTTATATACACTTACAATACAACAGTCGGTTGTTATTTTAAGATGTCAGTTCTTGCAAGAACTGTATTGTGTCAACTGCATTTGCAAAGCCTATCAAGCACCACAATGAAACTGGCTCTCATGAAGACCATCCCGGGAAAGCAAGACCAAACTTTAAGGAGAAGTTCATTTAGTTACCAGCCTCAGAAATCCCCCATTAGCAGACACATCTCAATATCAACTGTTCAAAGAAGTTTGTGCATTTTGGATGCCATCATGATTCTTTGACCGTGTAGACAGAAAAAAAAAATCGTGAAAGACCTTGGAATTAGAAGCTGTGTCCAAACTTTCGACTGGTAGTGTAAATAGTTTTCTGTTTTTATTTTGTAATCGCTGGAGTCTCTCACAGAAAAAAATAATAGCTCAACAAGCATTAAGGATTGCTAACGTTTAAAATGTGTCAAATTACCTGATTTCAGTCGCCGGTGTACATTTAACAGGATGAATAATTTATCCGTTTTTAAATAGCGGTTCTGTTTCTTTGTCTAGTGTGAATAAAAGTCACATTTGGAGAAACTTATTTCAGGCTTGTTTATGGTGGTGGTTAGTAGTTTGGGTTGTTTACTCTGTTTAAAGAGTTGTGGAATTTATTGACTTTAAAAGCCACACAAGCAGTTGGTGCAAGTCAAAGGGGAAAATGGATTTATTTGTCTTAACCAAAGGAAGCAAAAAGAATGAATCCTAATTATTGTTTGTTCCTAGAGTTATTTCCTTTTTTCTTTCCTTTTTTTTTTTATTAAACGACAATCTGATATTGTTAGTTTTGCTATTGTCAAAGTTACAAATTGTCAAGATAGTGTAATGTCCAGAAGGAACAATCAGGATGTTCGTGTTGCACATTGAATTAGAAAGAAAATCTCTAATCTTTCTGTTTTTTGTTTTTTCCTCCCTCTCCAGGTGAAAATGGCTCTGCGTACATCTGGTCACCTGCTCCTGGGGGTGGTGAGGATCTACCACAGGAAGGCCAAG
Organism: Clarias laeviceps; assembly: GCA_030014305.1. Classification (NCBI taxonomy): domain Eukaryota; kingdom Metazoa; phylum Chordata; class Actinopteri; order Siluriformes; family Clariidae; genus Clarias; species Clarias laeviceps. The sequence continues at coordinate 2,702,408 of JAQMYJ010000019.1, read as the reverse complement.
TATCTGCTTGCCGACTGTAACGAGGCGTTTATAAAAATCAAAATGGCTTTCCGACCAGGTAACGACGAGCAGCTTGCGCAGCATTCGAAATTCCATGACGCCTATCCAAGGCATAGTCTGAGCGTTTGTTAATCAAAATTTAAATGAATGAGATGCGCTGAAGCTCGCATTTGAATTCATTACGAAATGTGTTCGCCTCAGGGGTCGTGGATCTGCCCGAAGATAATCGCGAGGCTGCCTACAACGCCATCACCCTGCCTGAGGAATTTCACGACTTTGATCAGCCGCTTCCCGATCTCGAGTAAGTTTGACTCACCCCCCCCGCTTTAGGTTGCTTTGAAAAACAAAGCGCACAGATAGACAAGGCATGATGGAGAAGTAAAACAGGAGTCTCCTTTGAGTAGTAGTGATCTTAACCTTACAAACTTGGGTAAAGTGAGCCAGCAGAAAGGGTTTTTTTTTCTCTCTCTCTCTCTCTCTCTCTGTCTCTCTCTGTCTCTCTCTCTTCCCTATTTGTAGTTTTCTCTTCATCACGTACAATGCGCTGGTAGGAACATGCAGTTCTGTGATGAACAAATGCACAGCGACAAGCTCAACAGATCTGCTAAACTGAACTGTAGGGTCGGTGGAAGTGTTTCCTAGAAGTGTTTAAATGATTAGTTTAAATGATTAATTAATGTAGGTTAATACTGTTTTAGTTATCATACTGTTGACGAATTAGTGTTGTGTATGTTGGGAAATATCTTGAAAAAGATGCAGCATGTTTCCTGTTTAAATTATTATAAAAAAAAAATTTTTTTATAGATATGATGAATTTGTCATTTTGCTCACTAAGCATAACTTTCTCAGTTTCTGTTGAGAGCCAATCACATTGGGTCGATTTTAAAAAGTTTATTTGAATTTCTTTTAGTGCTGCACAATTAAGCACGTAAAAATCTTGATTGTGTAATTGCTTCACAAACGGATCGGTTAAGGAACAAAAACAAAAATCGCCTGAACAAAAGGCACGAGTGCATCGCCTAGCATTGATTTTTGCTCAGGTCGCGGATGGCGCACACTATAAAAGAATTGTGTGGGGTGACGTCCTCTGCTGAGAAGCATCATCCAAACAAGACTGTGGTGAACGAAGCGCTACAGCTCATGAGCGATAACGTGATGTGTCTTTGTGCAGCACAGTTACGCTAGTGTGCAGTGCAGAAAAAAACAAAACAAATCTCTCTGGATATATTTTTGGGTGGAACCGGCAGCCACGTACAAACCAGAGGCCAAGACACCAAAAAGAGAGAGAACCCTCTGATGGGGAATTACCCGGTGTTGTTATGGAAGAGGCCTCTCCTTCCGAACACAACCTCCTCCCCACCCATCTTCTCCTTTCTCCTCCTCCATTCCTTCACGTCACCAAGTCTCCCTAGGAAGGGTCCATTAACAATATGTGTAAAAATTAAGTGTTAGTGTTATAATTTTTTATATATATATATATATATATATATAATATTTTGTGAGGGTGCAATGGATCCCGTGGGTGACCCACGGTTCGGCATGCAGATTAATTTAAAATTTTTAAAGATTGCAGAGCAATTCTGCCGATATTGCTTTTTAAGTAATGAATTAGATGGAGCAGAAGAACCCGACAAGCCTACCGCATCATGCAAATCGCATTTTGGCTTCCCTGTAAAATATAATGATGACGGAAGAAGGGTGGTGGACAAAACGGTTACTGTGGTACGAGAAAGCGGCAATACATCGAGCATGGCCACGCATCTGAAGTGACATCACCGCGGTGTGCCGTCAGGATGCAAACCGCAACAAATTCAGCAAGCTCACCGCTGCATTTAAGCAGCCCTTTGCTCCAGAATCGGAGTGGCTAAAGCGATTCCCAAATCTATCAAGATGTTTATTGCAGCAGACATGAGGCCGTACTCTGTTGTGGAAAACGGAGGATTTAAAAACGCGTTGAATGTGCTCGAGCCACGCTATGAAATACCCACTTCAACATGAACTTGACGAACTTAACGCGGGGGCCACAGATATCTTGCTTTGCACATGTGATAAATTTAGCATTACAGTGTAAATACCCTCACATTGCAAAGATGGAAAGACTCCACCTTGCTGTGGCTGCCACTTCAGTTCCTATTGAGAGAGAGTTCTCCACTGCAAGTGACCTAGTGACTGCTAAGATGTCTACTCTCTCCAGAGAATGTAGACATCCTCTCTTTAAAAATGAAAAAACATTCTTCTTATAATATTTGGTCTGTTTTTCAGGTCTCCGTGTTTATTTTTTTTTTATACATGCAACAACTGAGTATTGAATATTTTTATTTATTCAGCTGGTTATTTCTTGAATTTTATTTTATTTTTTTTTGTTAAAACCAAAAGTTGCTTGCTTTTTATTTTTTATTTTTTTATTTTTTTTGTCTGATCCGAAAAAATTATCCAATCCGTGATTCAAAAACTGCAATGTGATCCCAACCGTGATTTTTGTGATCCGTTGCACCAATAATATTTAGTGCTGTTATTTTTTTATATATATGCTTTTTTTTTTATACTTTGTTTTATATTTGGAGATGTAAACAAAATAAATCAAAGTTATAAAAATAAAATGTACTGTCCTGTATTAGGTCCAATGTATTAGTGGATAAGCTCTTGAGTGGCGATGACGGCGGCGGAATATTCGACGATCCTCCGGTCATCACAGACAGCGTCATGATGCCTCCAGACCACAGAGATGTAGTTCATAGTGATGAGGAACAGATTAATTCTGTTTACACGTATTCCTATGGGGGAAAAAAACTGAATTGGCCAACGACCAAATCAGGTCACGAACATAGGAAGGAATTACGCTTGTGAACTCGACGTTCCATTGTGTTTATTGTATATTTTATGTTAACATAGTGATGTTTTTTCCCCCTCTTTCATTTACATCACCCCTTATTTCTTTAGATTGCTTAAAAATGTTCTGTGAATTAACTCGACCTTTTTTTTCTCCCCCTTCTTTTTTCTTCCTCTAGCGATATAGACGTAGCACAGCAGTTCACACTGAACCAGAGCCGAGTGGAGGAGATCACGATGAGGGAGGAAGTGGGAAACATAAGCCTCATGAACGACGACCACTTTGGTGAGAATGAATTTTAGCAAAAAAGTTAAACACGTTATACTTATTTAATATACTTATTAAAAAAAATCAGTTTAGCAACACTTTAAGCGTTGACAGATATATATGATGGATATATGATGTATAAAATTTGAGATTATTTTAAAGTCGCCATGATTATATGTTTTCCCGGATCTTTCCTCGACCTGCAGGTGATTTTGGCATTGAGGACCGGGAGATCCTTAGGGAGGAGGCTCCCTTCGATGAGACCGCCTTCATTCATGGATCCTCTGCCTCCAACCTCCTGCTGGAGGCGGAGCCCGGCCCCGCCCATCTCCCCGACAAGTCCGCCAACCTCGAGTACGACGACTTCGGTGATAACAACCTGGAGAACAGCGATGGTGGGATTCTTGGTAAGGACGGCGTAGAAGACGTTGCCGATATCCAAACACGTTTTAATCTCGAGTGCTTACTTTTAATTTCCTGCCAATGTATTAGTGGATAAGCTCTTGAGTGGCGATGACGGCGGCGGAATATTCGACGATCCTCCGGTCATCACAGACAGCGTCATGATGCCTCCAGACCACGGAGATGACGACGATGACGACTACGACCACCTTTCACGTAAGCTAATTAATTAGAGCAGCCAAAATGCTCATGACCATATAAGGAACTCTGCTTTCAGTATGCATTTCCTAATTTAGAATAAATATTGGAATGATTAAAGTTCAACAGATATTTTAGAGCAGTAATATTGATTTCTTTTGTGGTCACAGTGAGTGGTGCCTGTGTGATCTCTCTCTCTCTCTCTCTCTCTCTCTCTCTCTCTCTCTCTCTCGGTGTGTATTCTATTCAATCTCTCTAATCCTGTCGTGTGTAATGTTTCCATCAGCGGCCGGAGCTCCAGACAGCCCCGATTCGGGTCCAGTCGAAGCTCTACCCAACACTACAGATCAGACGGAGCAGACCACGCTCGTGCCCAACGAGGAAGAGGCCTTCGCTCTCGAGCCCATCGACATCACAGGTAAAGGAACAAACAGAAGTTAAACGTAAGATTTAATACCAACCCCCTGCTTACGGCGAGTGATTTCACAGAAAAGGAAAAAAACAAAACAGTGGTTAGGGAAATGTTTTGTTAGTGACAAAGTTTGTGATAATGCTGTTAAACAGGTAATATTTTTCCCCTACAATAATTCTCGTACTATATTTAAAACATAATTCGAAGTGTTATAAGATCATTTGTGCACTTAAGCTAGACTGGAGCACTCAAAGACGTTTTTTTTTTGTTTGTTTGTTTTTGTTTTTTTCTTTCCTTTTGAAATGGTAATAAGGATAAAATAATGTTCGCTCAGTTAAAAAGTGTTCCATAAATCGCAAGTAATTTCTCTGTCCTTAGTGAAAGAGACAAAGGCGAAGAGGAAGAGGAAGCTGATCGTGGACAGCCTGAAAGAGCTCGACAGCAAGACCATCCGCGCTCAGCTGAGCGACTACTCCGACATCGTGACTACACTGGATCTGGCCCCACCCACCAAGAAGCTGATGATGTGGAAGGAGACTGGAGGTGTGGAGAAGCTCTTCTCTCTGCCTGCGCAGCCACTCTGGAACAACAGGCTGCTCAAGGTACGACGCTAACAAGGCATGGGGATTACAGTTTAAACCACACCTCTATCGTTATCCGCTCGAGAGAGACCACGTGACTGAAATGGGTTTTGGGCCATTTTACTTCTCTTATTAAATTATTAAACTGTTTTCTTGTCCAGGTTTATTTGTGAAACTTTGTAATTAAGCTAGTTTTGAAACCGAAAACTAGCTGAAATCAGCTGAAGTTTCTTTTCTCTTTCACGTCACTACTTTGGAGAAACTCTAGATCGACTTTTTAAACTTTTTAAAATTAGATTTAGTCAAAAAAAAAAAAAAAAGACTTTTGTGTTTTTAAATGCTTTTCCTTGAACCATCAAATCCATGAAATCTGTCAGAAAATTCTGTAGGAATTCTACTTTTGCGTTTACATTTCAACTCCATGACAACTCAACTTGATGTTACATGTGTAAATATTGGAAAGACTCAAAGATTCAGTCTTTCCAACATTTATACAGATTTATAAAAAGACTTTTCCTAGTGTAGGCCAACAGGGTGCCAGTCTTTGAATAAGGTCTGAACACCGCGTACCAACATGCGTAACATGTTGTAACTTTCCGTCTGTTTGATTTTTTTTTTCCACCAATGGGAAACCTAAAATGTGTGTGATTTACTTGTTGTAAAATGTTACAAGTCATCAGATGAACATTACCCCGAGCTCCCTGTACAAGATGATTTTATCGGCTGTTCTAAAAAGTCAAAAAACTACCAATACAGACAGAGATGGGAGATTCTGTTCTCTGCGCATCGATAGCTCGTGTTTGAAACAAATCATGGTAGAACGTGATTCTGTCGATTGTATGTCTGTCAAAATTTTATTAAAAGCCACACAGGCATAAATCAGTATCTGTCTTGTACAAGTAATGTGTTGGAGGCAAAATGGTAAAGAAAAAAAAAATCACTTCATATGTTGTAGATGTTCACACGCTGCCTGACTCCATTGGTGCCAGACGAGCTGAGGAAGAGGAGGAAGGGTGGCGAGGCTGATAGCCTGGAGGAGTTCCTGAAGGAGCTCGAGAACCCCGAGGTTCCCCGTGAGGAACAGCTGGGCCTCAGGCCTGACATTATCGGTAAGGAGGGGCGGGAAAAACAGATCTTTAAAAAAAAAAAAAAAAAAAAAGGATTCTAAATTTTTAGTTTTGTCCGTCAAATATCGTATATGTTAATGCTCAGATAAAATGGGTTTTAAAAAAAAGTCACATTTCACTGGTGCAACAAATCATTTGACACAAAGTGAAAGCTTTGAAAAATGTCAACAGCAAAGGTTTTCTTTGGCTTCAGGCTTTTAGTTTAAACTTTTTTCCTTTTAAACATGAGTTTGCTCCGTAACCGCTTGCAGAATCCAGCAAGTTGATTTTTAAATCCTGGCATGTTATGAAAAGAAGTTTCTAAAAATCTGTTTATACTGTAAATGGGTTCTGATATTATTATACCAAAGATAAAATTAAGCTTTCTAAATGAACATTGCCATGAGGATTTTTTTCTTTATTTCTTTCTTTCTTTCCTGCCTTCATTTTAATCTCTTGTACATGGTGCCGTGCAGAAATCTTGAGGCAGGGTTACTTCAATGTTTTTCAGCATTTAACACATTTTTATTCTTAAATTTATTTTCTTGGTCACCTTTTGTTTATATTTCTGGGACTGTGTGGATGTGTAAGTATAAGTGCAGTGGATAATTCAAGTGATTATTTTTTTTCTGCTTTGTGTAGATCAAACCATCGTGGAGGAGCCCAGCATGCTGCAGACGACTATGGAGGGCAGCAGAACCGCGCTGGACGAGACCCTGATGCCTCCACCTTCACGGCAGCGTGGAGTCAAACGCAAGTCCCAGGAGCCCGAGGCTGCTCTGCCTGTGAGTCTTGAGCATGGCTTGACTTTATTTTATTTTTTTTTTCCTCTACCCCCCCCCCCCCCATCGTCGTCATTGTTCTTCACGAGCAGGAAGTGAAAAGTACATTTCTCTTTTAGACGATGAGCATACTGGATCAGTCGGTGCCCCCGCCCATAGAGCCGTCGGTGTTGTCCCAGCAGCTGGACATGCCGCAGGTTGACCTTCCTCCAGAGGAGAGCGCCAACCTGTCGAGAATCGTGCCAGAGCTCGACCTGCTGGGAGAGAAGAGCAAGGACAAGGAGGACAGCGAGGAGGAGGAGGTGAGCGCCACATTCCTAGCTCTAACCCTAGGGTTCAGCTTTAAGATTATGGCTTTAGTTAGTGCAATTGTTGATTTCAGAAATGGCCACAAGATGGAGCACTTGCTTTACCTTAGACAAACGATGATGATTTGAAATGTAATGATTTGATTCATACAGGAGGGCGAAGGACAAGGTGGAGACCAGGATCAAGAGGAGAGACGGTGGAACAAGAGAACCCAGCAGATGCTGCATGGACTTCAGGTAATAATTTCACATCATCTCATAATGACACGGCTGAATTAAAGCATTGAGGAACAGTTAACCTGGTTCTGGGTTTTGCCTTGCAATTCCAGTACATTCATTATTTAAAATCAGTAAATTATGATAAAATAATATATATATATATATATATATATATATATTTTTTTTTTTTTTTTTTAATCGTGTAAAACATAGGCGTTTTGCAGAGATGTACTGTTTGCATTTCTTCATTTATTTTCCTGAAGCCTCATGCAAAAAGTAATTTTTTTTCTTAATACAAAGATTTCTGTCCGGCTTACGCCATTCGCCTTTCTAGCAGCTACACTCAGCGTTCCATAGTCGTTTTGATTTTATATTTAAATACAAGAAAAGATTAGTTCATCACAATTAAAAGGACCAGAACAAGTGATGGCGATTAAAGAATCTACTGAGGCTTTTCCGGCCAAATGTTTTCCAATAGCCGAGAAATTTTACTCAAATCAAAACTTTGTTCGCCTGTGTGTCTGATGAGAAATACTCTCTTGTGATTTCCAGCGTGTGATGGCTAAGACCGGAATCCAGTCCATCAGCCTGCTGGAGCTTTGTAGAAACAACAACAGAAAACAAGCCGCCGCCAAGTTCTACAGCTTCCTCGTCCTGAAGAAACAGCAAGCCGTGGATCTGTCCCAAGCCGAGCCTTACAGCGACATCATCGCCACGCCAGGACCGCGATTCCACATTGTATAGATGCATGTTCTTTTGTTTTTAGCTTGTATTTAACACTTTTTACTGTTTCTCAGTCTTTTGTACCTATATCTCGGGCTTGTTCTGGACCAATTTTGTATTTTATTTCTTTTTCCCCCTCCATTCTGAGCAGTTGATTGATCATGTTCACATTTTACTTCACACACAGTTTGCATGTCAGTTCCTTTTATACTTCCCATAATTCAGTACCAGAATTTTGCATAATTTCTGTTTTTTGTTTTCTTGTCAAATTGTTTTATCTGTATGCTTTTACCTGACTAGGTTTTACATCAAGATACTTCGTAGAGTAGCTGTATACATTTTTACCGTTTTGGTAAGATCATATTTGAGAGACAGGTTTATTTTTGGAAGTCTGGTGTATTTGTTGAATAATGGAAAAGCTCAGCATTTTGTATCTCTTTTAATTATGGTTATTAAAGGTTTATTAAAACAGAGATTGTTGCCATTTTTTTAACTGCTGTATAGTGAAAGCTTACTGATGTCCACGCCCCCTAAAGTGTGACAAGCATGTCTATAGTTCAGGACAATTTCACACATTTTCAGAAAACCAATGGTACTACAGTCTACAGGATTGTTGTTCTGTCACTGCTGTTAGGGGGCGTGTCCTAAACCATACATTAGAAATGATCCGGATGACAATACAGTTGAGGTTTTTGTTTTGTTTTGTTTTTTTCGTCCAGTTTTTTTTTTTTTTCAGTTTAAATGATGTAGACAAAAATAATCAGATTAATATTTGCTTCCATCTGATACCACAGACATCTTAAACACTGACTATGTAGCTGCATAAGCAAGCCAACAGCAGTTGTTTTTATTAAATGTATATACTGTTTGCTTTTATTTATTTATATATATATATATATATATATATATATATATATATACTCAGCAAAAAAAGAAACGTCCTCTGACTTTCAACTGT